>JAANDH010001190.1:55496-80542 GCA_011799765.1 Nymphaea thermarum
ATATATATATATATATATATATATATATATATATATATATATATATATATATATATATATATATATATATATATATATATATATATATATATATATATTCTTGCTTATTAATTGATCAATTGATGCCCAAAAAAGTATCCCTGTGCATCCACTGGTATGTCAATCCACCAATTCCAAATCCTACTAGCTTCTGGTAGCTTAGAAGCGCCGGTGTATCTCGGTAGGCCTTGGAGGCCATATTCTACCACTGTTGTCATGAGGACAAAGATGGGTAGTTTGGCGGACCCAGCCGGTTGGCTACCATGGAGCAAGGGTACCCCACTTAGCACCATCTTCTGTGCTGAGAACCAGAACACGGGACCCGGATCAGCCACAACAGAAAGAGCCAAGTGGCTGAATTGAAAGCAAAGCAGGTTCACAAAATATCAAACAGAAATGGCTTCTATGTAAACACGAAATATCTGTCTCAATAAATAAAACCCGATGCATTCACATTTTCAACCACCCCTTACAACACTGGTGAGGAAACTAATGATGTCAATGTAATCAAAGTCATATGTTCAGTGTTAGTGCTAAACCCTGATGTATAGTTAGTAAACCCGTGACTTGGACTCGGATCGGCTGATGATCGAGTCACCAGGTCAGCAAGTTGACTCGTCGACTTGGTTGAGTTTTAAAATAACCTAAATCGGGCGAGTCATGATGAGTCAAGGCGAGTCAGGAGCGAGTTGAACCAAGTCATGGGCAAGTCAGACTAACCTTGACTCATGGTCAGGGCTTTCTAATGATCTGACCCAACTCTGGCGATTCTCTAGCCAACTCCCCAAATCAGCCAACTATGCTCTAACGTCCTCATTTTCAGTGGCAGAGTCAAAGAATTTTTGGGTGGACCTTATTATCAATATGCATATTTACTTAAATGCAGGTACATAACAAACATTCTTATCGTCATCTCATACTCTTGTCGTTATCTCGCACCTCTAGCGTATGAGATAATGGGCACGACATTTGGTCTGAGCTTTATGTAATCCCAAAACCCTTTTTTTTTTTGTTGGACCCAAAGCTTTTTTTTTCTATCAATAAAACCCATGTGGAAAAAGCAATTCTACTTTATTAATTCTTTTACTGTTTTATATTTTTTGTTGTAATAATTCAGAGCCCAGTTCCTCTTACATATGTAATTCTTTCATCTTAGTCACAAATGTTGTATCTCACATAAGTTAGATCAACATACATGAAAATATAATCATACTTTCTCAAGCATAATTAAAAACCTCTAAATGAGGTGAATTTTCCTCGCAAGACTTTTCCTGATATCCAAATTTCACATATCTATAAAATTTTTGTTGAGAAAATAATCCTCATCTGGTGCCATAATCGGATTCAAGAGGGAAGATTTTCTTTTTTAAATCCAAACTAGTCCATAAATTGATTATCAAATGTGTCATGAAATGAAGGCGCCTATGCTTTTCATTCTTCTAACTTGAAATAAATACCGTAAGACCACCAAGATCCCGAAGCATCTCTAAATCTTGGAGACGGGAAAGTAGGTGATTTCGCCTCTCGCATAACCACCACATATACCATATTAAAGCTGTAAGCTGATCCGATCTGGATCCAGTACTGGATTTTCCTATATATCCGAACTTAATTAACATGACTACGACTCCGTGATATATTCATCCCAACCAAATCCAACCTGTTTATAATATTCCTGCCTTCTTGATTAGGCAAGATACGAATAGTGATTGAATCCCTAAGTCTTACCTATTCAATTTCCTTGAATCACAATTTTTTTGGGTATATTGATCTGTCTTACCTACTGCATGGGGCACACTGCAGTATATGATAGAAAGCCTGCTTTCATTCAAATATCAACTGCACTTCTCAACTAAATATATTCTTAATTAATGGAGATGATAGGGCATTAAGACCTACCTAAAAAGTTTTTTCAAAAAACTTGTACAAAAGATCAAAATTTGGAACCTCTCAAGTATTATTTTCCGATATATAAAGAACATCATGCATTGTTTGGACAGACTCGAAACAAGCCAGAACTTTGGAGAAATGAGGATTTTGACTTGAGAGTTTTACAGCCAAGGTTGTTTCCCGGAAGTAAACATAAAAATATTAT
The DNA here is from genome assembly GCA_011799765.1 of Nymphaea thermarum. Classification (NCBI taxonomy): domain Eukaryota; kingdom Viridiplantae; phylum Streptophyta; class Magnoliopsida; order Nymphaeales; family Nymphaeaceae; genus Nymphaea; species Nymphaea thermarum. The sequence goes on from JAANDH010001190.1 coordinate 57,631, forward strand.
TTGCTAATTTGGATCAGGAAGAGGAACAGATGATAGCTGGACTCGGATGTAACATAAACCTTCGTGTTGGAATCCGGATCTGAATATTATTTGTATATGAGTTTGCATGTACTAGAAGGCCTACTAACTAGTAACCACTGAGATGAGTTGGATCCAGATCGAGAGAAGTCCGAGTTGGATGGTATTGTAGAACCAATAACGTATCCTGATATTACAGGTTTGGATCGGTTTTTTCTCCATGTGAATCTGAATAGCTGTAAATCTGGTTCATTACTTTTGCACAAATATATATATATATATATATATATATATATATATATATGTATATATATATATATATAATTTATTTGTGGATCGGATGTAGCATATCAGCACCTCTACCGCCATCTCATACTTGCTTTTTCTTTTTCTTTTTTTAATCAAGCAGACCCACTGCCCAGCTGAAGGCCGAAGCCATCAACCAACTCTTCATCCCCCATGATAAAGGGCCTACTTTCCATGTCTCAAGGAGCCACCTCCATAACACTTCAATTTCCACATGGGTAGAATCCTTTTAAAGCATAGAGAATTGATGTTTCAGGAATTCAAAACAGAGGTTGGCTGCCTACAAATCTCTATTGTATCCATTGTGCCACATATAGCCTTGTGTGGGCAACTGCCCACACCGGCCCCCTACTTGTCCTTTATTTTTACATTATGGTATTCAAATATTTACTTTATTATATATTTGAGTGTATCTTCAGGTATGAAAATTCTGTGAATCAATGTCTCATCAAAACGCCACTCAAGCAAAGTACTCTATTCTAACGCTTGGAAAAGCTAAATAGTGTTTGAACTGTCACATTTTCTTTTCTTTTTGTGAGAAAGAATTTCAACCCTAGTTTGCAACTAAAATGTATAGACCCGGTCATCTCTGAATGCCTCCTTCTGTTTCACACACCCATAAACATGATTCCTTGTCTTATTGCTGGATGGTTGGTTTTGCAAGTTGCGTGGCTTCCTGCCTGCCCTTCAAATTAATAACCTTCAAATCCAAGTAAACGCGGTTTCCAACATCGTTTCCATTTAAAAGGAAGTGGGCTGTCCATCTGGACAGCCCAAAGGACAAATATTTTGTATATATATGTATATATAGATTGTGTGTGTGTGTGTTCCTGGAGACAAAAAATACAGATTCTTTAAAATTGATTATGAAACTATTTGTTGTATATATAACATTGTCTTATAATGATTACCTTAAAAGTGATTTGATAAATAATGTATATCTAAATCATTTTTTGAGTTTAAAAGTTATTTTTTAATAAATAGAGAGTTAATAGATCTTGCAACACTAATTTATCTGATAGTAAGAACATCAATATTTGTTATAAAAACAATTTACCCTAAAACCACAACAACTAGTGGACCTGGTTAAGCGATAGGGATGTCAACGGATCGGATTCGGATTAGATATACTTTTTACCATATCTAATTTTTCAGATATTCATATATTCGGATTCGGATTAGGATTTGAATTCGGATGAAATTTTTTTTATACCATATCCGAATCCGATCCGAATTTGATTTTTAGTTATACTTGAATCTGATCCGAATCTGAATTTTAATATTTGAATCCTATCCGAATCCGATTTTATAAGTTATACATGAATCCGATCCGAATCCGATTTTTAAGTTATATCTGAATCCGATCCGAATCCGAATTTTAGTTATACTTGAATGCGATCTGAATCCAAATTTTAATATCCGAATCTGATTTTTAAGCTATACCTGAATCCGATCCGAATTCAACTTTTAAATTATATCCGAATCCGATCCGAATCTAATCCGAATCCAACTTTTAAGTTGTATTTGAATCCAAGTTATGACTTTTAAGCCATATGTAAATTTGATCCAAATCTGACTTATGCACTAAAATTCTAAAAATAGGCATGGTTGGTCACAGCTGCCCTTGGCCAAATCGTGGCCTGGCCTTAGCCAAGCCGTGGCGCTGGCCGAGCATGGTCGTGTTATTATTTTTATCACATATTCATGAAAACAAGTATCTTCATTTTATCAGCAGTGTTAATGAGCCCCTCTTAGACTGGTGTCTAATGACATCCCTGAACACAAAGTTACCACAAGGTCATAACCTATCCCTGTTACTTTTTTTTCATCATTCTTGATGCATCTCGCCCATAACCAAGTTGTGGACTCACTGGCAACAAATTCGTGGAATAAACCACGTCATAGAAATTTAGATCACGTTTAAATTGATGTTGTAATGGTTTGTTCTTCAAAGTTTTTCCTCCGCGAGATTCAAATTGTAAACCAATATGAAGACATTGTTGTGTGTAAAAGTATTTGTGCCACTAAGTAAATTACATTATGAGCTTCAAAGATTATCCTTTTGAAAAACATCTCATACTGCATAGAAACTGTTTTAAAGGATTGTCTTTGAAGCTCATGATAAAATTGTAGAACAATCCTTTCGAATTTGAGAATTATCATAACGATAAGCCAGAAGAAAGAATATGTCATTAATGCCAACACTGTAAAAACCCGCACCACCTATTTAGACCTCTAAGTCCAACAATCGACGAACGCATAACATTTCAATCAAATTAGTAGACGAATGGTTGTTTGTAATCCTTTTAAGAGAAAAAATGTATACTTTTTAGGCGCACAAATTAATTATTAAAGGTATCACACCAACAGAGTCAAATAACAGTCAGATTATATAAAAATAAGCACAGTTGAATCATCAACCAACACAAGAGCCCAGATTAGATCAACAGGTCTTTAATCAGTTTGTTGCATAACCAAAACTAATGAAACAAACAGCAAGTGTGTCGGATAAGCAGAGATCAAAATAAATGAAGCAGAAGAGAGAACAAAACAAGAGTATACCAATCTTTCAAATCCAATCAGAAAATTGATTGATTCACCACCTTATTGCTTCACTCTAATCGCCTTGCCTTCACCTCCTCAGATGTTTCTTCACACAATACATTGGTCTCTTATTATCATTGTATATTATGAAGAAATTGCTTCTAATATCATGAAGTCTTATGCTTTTGCTAAGTAATCAATTGGTTTCTCCCTTCTTTTCCTTTGTATATTTTCTTAAAGTTTGATACTCTACAATGAGTTCTATAGGCAAGTTCCTGTTGGCCTTTTCAATGGAAGCCAAACCATTTATTCGCTTCAGAGAATCTTTCTAGATTATATTTTATGTATATTAAATCAAAATGTGAGTGACTGCTTGGATTTTTTTTTTATTTGAGAACTTCGATGTCATGTTGTAAATGGATTGAATGCCCCCTACACAAAAGTTTTCTTGTTTGGATGGCATGAAGAAGCCACTATCCATAATGTTTTTTCTTGCTTGATAAATGAATCATTGCTTGTGCTAAAATTTGCTTTTAGTTTAGACATAACATCAATACAACTATTAAGTTTCAATTTTTTGAACCTATAATTGTTTCTTTTTTTACTTTTCCTTTGTATTTTTTGTTAAAGTTTGATATTCTTGGTTAGTGTGTTGTATAGTCGAGTCCAGGGGCGGAGGGAGGGGGGGCGCCTAAGCTGTGGCACGCCCCGAACTAGCTGGAAAAAAAAAATTGCATTAGAAAAATAAAAAAAACATAGTTGTTCAATGCATTTTTTTTATTTAGGTTCAATTTGGCCCTACCCAAATTTGAGATTGGATTATTTGGCCCGTCCCTAAACGAAATCCTGGCTCCGCCCCTGGTCGAGTCGTCATCGGCCTCGATAGAGGCCAAATCATTTTTCAGCTTAGGAAGAACTTTATAAAGTAGATTTTGTGTATATATTAAATGAAAATATGAGTGATTGTTTGCAATTTTTTTGTTTGAGTACTTTCACTTGTTACAAATGGATCCAATGCTCCTTGCAAAATTAGAAGTTTTCTTGTTTGAATAGCTTGAACAAGCTACAATCTTGAAAATCTTTGCTAAAAACACTATTAATATACAATGTATGTGTCATATGTGATGGGCTTTGACAATTTTTTGATATCCTTGCTTGATGTATGAATCCATGGTTGGGCTAAACTTCTTGTGATTCATGTAATGATCCAATTGTTTGATCAATGAAAAATACATGAGATGGACAAACATTCAAACCATTCAACTAATTGTACATGGTGACATGATTCTAAAGCGTCACCCATTGATTGTTCTTCCTACCAAAGTCCAGTTATGTTTTCTTGGTCTTAATCAACCTTGATTCAGGCTTCTTCATCTTGATCTGTTAATCCTTCCCTGAGGCTTTCCTACACAGGGCCTCAGTCAATCGATTTGACATCAAGCCATTTGGGTACAACTGATAACAAGGGCAGAAGAAGAACCACACAAGATCGCTGAAGGCATGAAGAAGAATGAAAGAAAAGATGAAAGAAAGAAAGAATCATGGAATTGTAAAAATCTTCATGTCATATTGAAGCTCGAGGAACTGGAGGGGAGTAGATAAAGCTTTTATTTCCTCCATTTGGTGATGGGAAGAAAGTAGAAGAAAATCGTGACTTGCTCCATGTGTATTAGTTTCACATCCTGCCATTTCCTCTTGAGTGTCTTTGTTAAAATAAAGGTAACTGCAGATCACGATGGAAGCTCTCCTCCTAAAATTAAGGAAGATCAAGATAGAAGATCACTTCCTAAAATCAAGAAGTGGGATGAAGATGACGATGGAAGATCCCCTCCTAAAATCAAGCAATCAGCTGAGCATAAAGAGTTACCGTGTTTATCCCAATCAAGATCCAAGATTATTGGATCTATTGTGTAACTCCATCTATAAATATCAATAGAGAACTCTCTCAAAAGTATCGAATGTGAGAGAGGTTTTACCTTGTCGTGGATGTAAGCAAAGTTAAGCTGAACCACGTTAATCGTTTGAGTTTTTTCTTCTTCTCTTCTTAACTTTTTCATGGTATCAGAGCCATTAGGGCACCCGTGAAGAACAAAGGAAGCTATCACTTGTCCTGTGGATGTTCTTGGTCAATCACCAACATCACTTGGTTTCACGATTTTGTCTGTTTCCTTCCAACCGTTGGTTTTCTAATGTGTAATCGATCGAGGAAGGACCTCTGCTGCATAATCGAGTGTCCATGTTCTGAAGCAGAAGAGTCACAGACGCCTGCCCGAACCTGTGAAGTGCCCCTGCTCTGTAGTAGAAAAACACAGGCAACAGGGATCTTCAACTGGGGTGCGTTTCTTCCCTGGAACGAATTTGGAGCTGCAATTTTGGGCGTCCCTTCCTCCCTATTTGTACCAGGTGCTGTTCAAATTCCATTGACATCTGAACTTTGGGTGAATTTTTTTACTATCCTGCGAGTGGTCTCTTCTAAGCAGCTCCTAAAACCTTTGTTATTTCTGAGTCACCCACGTTGCGAGTATCATGACCGCTACAAATTCAACTTCGACCGTAGCTTCTACCCTTAATTCCGGAACCCAATGGAATGCTTTTTCCAGCCAAGTCTCTGTCAGATTGGACAAAAATAATTATTTGCTATGGCGCTCACAAATTACTAGTGTGATGAAAAGTCAAGGCTTATTAAGGTACGTTAATGGCTCTCTCAATGCTCCATCTGAATACCTTGATGTTGCTCAAACTAAGCCAAATCCAGAATATGATACATGGGAACGTGCAGACCAGTTAGCCTTGAGTTGGATTATGGCAACTGTGTCTGAACCCATTTTACCTCAGCTGATTTCTTACACCTCTGCTCGTCAAGCTTGGTGTGCTCTTGAACAACAATATGCCTCTCAGTCTAACTTACGGATCATTCAGTTGAAACGTGATTTACAAAATGTGAAAAAGGGAGACATGCTCATGACTGATTACTTGAATCATGTTAAGTTTTTGCACGACTCATTAGCTGCTGTCAATCATGTGATTTCTGATTCAGATCTTGTCCTTTATACGCTTAATGGTTTATCAAGTGAATATGAAGCGTTTATCACTACAGTTACCACCTTCAAGCAATTACCAAGTTTTTCGGAAATTTTTGATATGCTGGTCACTCAAGAAAATCGTCTTCGCATTCTTACGCCATCATCATATAATGACTCATCCGCTGTCGCTTTTGTTGCCCAACGTGGGCGAGGCCGAGGTAATTTCAACTATGCAGGCCGAGGTAACTTCAACTATGCAAGAGGAAGAGGTAATGGTCGCAATGGTGGCCGCAGCCGCAACAATAATACTTATGGCAATGGTGGGCATGGAAATAATCTCAATGGCAATGGTGGGCATGGAAATAATCTCAACGGCAATGGTGGGCATGGAAATAATATCAACTTCAAATCTGCTCAAGGAATCACATGCCAATATTGTGGTCGCAAAAATCATACGGCTCGTCAGTGTTACGATATACCAAAGGCGTTTATGGCTATGGCACTTAATGTTGGAGCAAATACATGTCAAGCGAATACTGATGCATCTCCCTCCAATTCTATTGATAGTCAAGAGTGGTATCCTGATACAGGAGCCACCCATCACATGACCAACACGAATCAGTCTATGCAAGGTACTATTCCTTACTGTGGGTCAGATTCTGTTATTGTAGGCAGTGGAGCAAGACTTGCTATTAAAAACATTGGTAATTTGTTGCTACCATCTCACAACACTTCTTTTAACTTAAAGAATGTTCTACATGTGCCGACATTACAAAAGAACTTACTTTCTGTGGCAAAGTTTACTAAAGACAACTCTTGCAAAATGGAATTCACACCTCATGATTTCACTGTTAAGAATATGCAGACGGGGAGGACAATGCACAAAGGTCTTCTTAAAGGAGGATTATACTCGTGGTCAAGTGCTCTTGGAAACACTGCTGTTGCTGGGGCAAGGAATAATGCGCAACATGAAGGTTGCAAAAGCTATTTTTCTTTTTCAAAGGGAGTTGTTGACACTTCTTTAAGGGACTCTAATCAGTTATTTGATTTATGGAATACTCGCTTGGGACATACAAATGTTCATTTGATGAATAAGATGAGTGCGTTAAGATTAATTCCTGCTAATTCTATGCATAAATATAAAGTGTGTTCTGTTTGTGTCTTAGCCAAGATGCATCAACTCCCTTTCCCTAAAGCAGATTTCAAGGCCTCAGCTCATTTAAAAATGCTTCATGCAGACCTGTGGGGACCTGCTCCGTGCACATCTAGGGAAGGCTACAATTATTATTTGGTGATAGTAGATGATTACTCAAGTTTTACATGGATTTTCTCCTTAGTAAAAAAATCTGAAACATTTACTTGCTTTCAGAATTTTCACAAGATTGTTGAGTGGCAACTTGCACATAAAGTGAAAATCTTTCATAGTGATTCTGGTGGAGAATTCTTGAGTCACGCATTTTCTGATTATCTTAATACTCAAAGGCATTAGACGATGGCTTTCATGTCCGCACACTCCACAGCAAAATGGCATTGCAGAGAGAAAACATCGACATATTGTGGAAATGGGATTGAGTATGCTCATTCAGGCAAGTATGCCCACACGTTTTTGGATTGATGCATTCAAAATGGCTGTTTACATTATCAACATGTTACCTATAACTGATATGCAGAAGATGACTCCATATGAAAAGTTACTTGGTGATAAACCTCAACTTGAGCATCTTAAGGTTTTTGGATGCACTGTGTACCCTCTTGCTGGACCTCAACGAAAATCCAAACTTGAGCCAAAATCTTATGCTTGCATTTTTCTTGGACACGCTAAATGTCATAAAGGTTACATTTGTTATAATCCCTTAGACAAACGTGTCATCATATCTAGACATGTCTTATTTGATGAAAGTACATTTCTTTACACCACCTACCACAGTCAAAGAGATTGTCCAATGGCTTGCGTCCAGCCAACCTAATCCACCATTAGTCAAGTCTCCAATCTCTTTGCCAAACCCTTGCTCCAAAATTATTGCATCATGCGACCAAAATCCTAGCAATCAAGATACTGAGTCTACACCCACTAGCATTGAAACTAGTATTGACCACAATGAATCTCTTCATCAACCTGACCTTCAACTACCTTCGACCCATACCAATAATATCAGAAGTCACCCTATGACCACTAGATCCCAAGATGGAATGCGAAGACCCAAATGCTTCGCTTACCTTAGTGAAACCAAAACCCCTATCAAAGACTCTGAACCCATAAACCTACAAGCAGCTTAAAAAGACTCTAGGTGGGTTGATGCCATGTCTAGTGAAATCTATGCCCTTCACACAAACTAAACTTGGGAATTGGTACCTTGTCAACCTCATTACAATGTTGTGGGTTTCCGGTGGATATACAAAGTCAAAAGACATGCAGATGGTTCAGTAGCACGATTCAAGGCACGTCTTGTAGCCAAATGGTACAGTCAAAGAGACGGTATTGATTATTCAGAAACATTCAGCCCTGTTATTAAACCCACTACTATTCGTCTGGTTTTATCTATTGCTATCAGTCATGGATGGTTTATTCATCAACTGGATGTGAACAATGCCTTTTTGCATGGTACACTAAAGAAAGAAGTATATATGAGTCAACCGCCAGGATTTGTAAACAATGATCGCCCTGATTATGTGTGCAAGTTGAAGAAGTCTTTATATGGACTTAAGCAAGCCCCTCGAGCATGGTTTGAAAGTTTAAGCACCTTTCTCCTATCTAAAGGATTTGCAGGATCCAGATCTGATCCGTCTTTGTTCGTATCTACTTCGTCATCATGCATTGTGTATATTCTCCTATATGTTGATGATATTATTTTGACAGGAAACTCTCCTCTTGAGATACAAAACATTATTCATGAGATGGGCAATAGATTTTCCATCAAGGATTTGGGAAAGCTCCATTACTTTCTTGGGATAGAAGTTGAATATAAGGGATCTGACCTTTATCTTTCACAAAAAAAATATATAAACGACATCCTTGTTAGAGCTCAAATGGGAGAAGCCAAAGCCGTCGTCACACCAGCTGCCCCTAACATATCTCTTTCAAAATTTGAAGGTGAAAAACTCAAGGACGAAACTATGTATAGAAGCATCGTGGGTGCCCTTCAATATGTGACCCTCACTCGCCCGGATATAACATTTGCAGTCAACAAGGCATGTCAGTTTCTTCATGAACCTACTGATCTTCACTGGACTCACGTCAAACGGGTTCTTCGCTATCTTCAAGGAACTCGAGCATATGGTCTCCATATAAAAGCATCCCCACATTGGAAACTTGAAGCATATTCAGATGCCGATTGGGCTGGTTGTCTTGATGATAGAAAATCCACCAATGGTTTCATCACTATGTTGGGAGGAAACATAATTTCTTGGGGATCAAACAAACAACATACAGTTGCTCGTTCAAGTACAGAGGCAGAATATAAAGCCATGGCTGGAGCTACTGCAGAACTTACTTGGTTAAGGCACCTTCTCAACGACTTACAAGTCCCTCTACAAGAAGTCCCCATATTAAAGTGTGATAATCTGGGAGCCACCTATCTTGCAGCTAATCCGGTTTTTCATGCACGGACAAAGCATATTGAAATAGATTTTCACTTTGTTAGAGAAAAAGTCACTAAAGAAGAAATTCAAGTTGAATTTGTCAAATCTGAAAATCAGCTAGCAGATATTTTAACTAAGGCTTTACCAGGGCCGCGGTTTCATTCTCTCAAAGACAAACTCAATCTTGTTGACACCAGTATTGGTTTGAGGGGGATGTTAAAATAAAGGTAACTGCAGATCACCATGGAAGCTCTCCTCCTAAAATCAAGGAAGATCAAGATAGAAGATCACTTCCTAAAATCAAGAAGTGGGATTGTCATCACCCCAATTTTTTAAAAAAAACGGGGTTATTAAAATTTTGGGTCTATTATTTTTAAAATGAATTTTAAATACAAGTTTAGTTCCAAAATCCAAGTTTAGATCCAAATCTAGCATTTCAAACTCAAAATCCAATTATCAAATTCAAATTAGATCCAAAATCCAACTTTCAAATCCAAATTAGAACATGACCCATTTGCTCATCCTTTTGACAAAAAAACCTTCTTTTAGAGAGCGATTTTCGTCATTTGGTGGGCAAGACCTATTTGCCCCTCCTTTTGACAAAAGAAACTTCTTTTAGAGGGAGATTTTAGTCTTTTGGTGAACAAGACTCATTTGACCCTCCTTTTGACAAAAAAAACCTCCTTTTAGAGGATGATTTTAGTCTTTTTGAATTGACAAGACCATTTTAAAATATATTTTTATAAGCCTAATGGCCAATCATACCAATTTTCAAACCATTTCTTTTTCAAAATAATTTAAAATTATGTGAAATTCGGATGAAAAATGGGTGAAATTCAAAAAATTCAAATTTAGGGTTTTGGCTTCAAAGCTCTTATCTCTTTAATTCAAATCTTGAATTCGAATTTCGAAATTTGGCTCCAAAGCTCTTATCTCTTTAATTCAAATCTTGAATTCGAATTTTAAGTTTTGGCTCCAAAGCTCTTCCTTCTTAAATTCAAATCTTGAATTCGAATTTTAAATTTTGGCTCCAAAATTTCTATAAATACCCCATAATGTTCTCTTTTGAGGGGAGCCAACCATGGAGGAACCTCTTGTGCTTCCTCACTTCAAATTCTAAATTTTTCTTTGCTCTCTCTTTCCATTTCTCTCTTCTTCTCCAACTTGGAGTAATTTTAATCAAGCAACAACTCTTCAATGGAGCATCAAAGATCACTTGGAGGCTTCATCTTCAACATCTTGGGAGCTTCATTCGAGGCAAATCCAAGATCATTCAAGAGAGGGCTCATTTCTAATATCAATCACATTCGAGGTATGTAATCTTCCTCTATTTCTATTTTCATTTTCTCTTCTCTCCATGACTCATTTTAATTATTATTCATATCCGAGATATGAAAATCTCTATTTTCATTTCCTCATTTTCTCTCTTCTTCCTCTCCCCATGGCCATATGAGATAGTCTTCAATCTCTATTTTTAGAGTCAAGAGGCTATGCTCGAGTGCACCGGGAGCATAAAAAGATGAGATGATCTTTCATTTTTCATATCTTCATTTTCCTCTTGTCATCTTCCCATGACCATGCAAGATAGCTCAAATGATCCGGAATCAAGAGCTACTCTTGAGTGCACCGGGAGTATGAGCAAGACGGAACAAAATCTATATCTTCATTTATCTCCAAAAATATACTTGATATATTGTCTTCATTCATCATTCATGCTTGAAATGATGTTCATGCATGATATTCTAATCTTCCATTTATATGACCAAATGCACGATGAGAGTGAGTGTTTGGGGTGGGGATTTCTTCTTATGATTTTTGAGGTTGGGACTTGTCCAACCCGGGAAAAACCATCACGAAATATGTACATGTTAATATGCATTTGCATGTCATTTTGCGCTAGTTTATTTCCTAATCACCCCATTAGGAACCCAAAAGAGTACCTCGTTATATTGCTTGATTTTCTTCCATACCCACTGGTGGAAGAAATATATCCCTTGTGGCAAACCAAATCATGACAATTTATGTTTATATATAAATCATATTTTCCAAAACATTTTCAAAAGAAACATCTCTAATACGGCCTTGGAGACTTAACTTAGGTTCTTGCATGAGCCCAAGTTCCCCTCCGGCCTACATCAAAAAAATTGAAGTCGGCTATTTTCAATTCATTTCTTGATTTTAATACTCATGAAGACGTATGCGTATATACATGTTATATACTTATGTGTGCACATGAATGTCTTTCTTTGTCATTCTCTCTTTATGATTTAACATATCATTTTACAAACTCTCATATACGTCTATATAAATATATAAATGTGTATTCTATTTTAAATCTCTCTCTCTTTCTAAAATGATATTCTCTTTTCTATTTGATTTAAGCTTCATTTTCACAAGGCTTCATGTACGTATCTATACATATAGGAATACGTATCTCTCTTCCTTTTAAATCTTTGATTTTATGACTTTCAATATCTCTTTCTCTCTCTCTTTCTCTATATCTCTCTTGGGTTCAAGTCTTTCATCTTTTCCATTCTTTCAATATTTTCTTTTATCATTTGAGATTTTAATTTTTCATTTGCTGACTTCATCAAGACCACAAACCAAGTAATGACTCAATATTGGATTCATGCTTGATAGGTCTACAATCCCAATCCATTTTTAAAAACTTTTCCTTCATATATATGATATTTACAAAAACAAAAATCTTAGATGTATGTTATGGTAGGAATGTCATTAGATGAATGTTGTATTAGGAATGAATGATTTCTCTTTCAATCATATAGGATTCAATGCATCCATGCATTCTCACCCACTTTATTTCACTTATGATCACAAGCACAACTCCAAAAAAAACTTAAGCAAGAGGGGATGAAACTCTAACTAGGTGGTAACCGAATTAGAGCAAAATCTCAAACCTACTTAAAGTTTTATGAGAACACTAAAGTGATTTCAAAATGATTTCATAAGTTTTTCAAATGATATTTACTAATTCCACTTTTTCCTCAAAATATTTCACATTTTCAAGCAACTCTTCAAGAGTCTTTTCAAAAGTTTGAAACATCAAACTTTCAATATTTTCTACACCGCATATAGAATTAAAAGGATGTTTAAGTTAAAATGAAATGCATCAATAATAAACATAGCCCTTGGGTTGATTACCTCCGGTAAAGGCGCCGGGAACGGTCAATCCTCGTACCGACGGGCGAGTCCCTTTCTTCCCTATTTCAAAGCAAAACCTCATTTTTCTGGAGCACTCCAAAACCAATGAAAATTTTGAGATGCAAATAGGGATGAAGATGATGATGGAAGATCCGCTCCTAAAATCAAGCAATCAGCTGAGCATAAAGAGTTACCGTGTTTATCCCAATCAAGATCCAAGATTATTGGATCTATTGTGTAACTCCATCTATAAATATCAATAGAGAACTCTCTCAAAAGTATCAAATGTGAGAGAGGTTTTACCTTGTCGTGGATGTAGGCAAAGTTAAGCTGAACCACGTTAATCGTTTGAGTTTTTTCTTCTTCTCTTCTTAACTTTTTCAGTCTTAGCCAAAGACAACTGCCAAACTTGCACCAAATCCTAGCCTACAACAACCACAAGTCTCTTAGGGAAAGACTAGCTTCATAGATTGAGGGGATCGTACTAAATCCGCCATTTGTCTGCAAGCCATCAAACCATAGGAACTTAGAACCAGCCAAGCAAAAATGCACACATACATGGGACACCTGCAGCTTTTTGGCTTCAAAATCTTCCCCTCAAACTGTTTTAGAGTCCATGACCATTCACTATTTGAAATAGTGATACCATTGATAGAGAAGGTGAACATTGCTCCAACTAAGGTCGCTGAAACCTTGGCAATGGATGAGACCTCACTGTTACAACTCAATCTGTTATTAAGACCTTGAAGGGGACGATGAAGGAAGGAAGTGACATGAAGAGAAAATATAAATATTCAGATTCTTGCATTTCATACAGTCATCTACTGTATGACTGCATAAAACATGAGAATATGGAAGTTTTGTCCTCCTCCTTCATGTCTCTTCCTTCCCTCATCTTCACTTTCATGGACACAAATAACACTTTGAATTGCAGTAGTTGTCTTCATTCCTCATAAAAATTTCGGTGACCTTACTGGCAGTGGTCTCCGCCTTCTCCATTATCACCATCACTTGTACAAATGGTGGATATTCATGGATGCCAATATAGTTGGAGGCCAAGATTTTGAAGCCAAAGAAGTTTTAATATTCCAAATATATGTGCATGTCCACTTGGCTGGTTTTGACTTCATTTGGTTTGGTAACCTGTAGACAAATTAAGGATTGATTCAGTCGGATGGTCTCAGTTAGAGGCGTTGTCTTTCCCCAAGAGCCTTGTGGTTATTGTAGGCCTAGATCTAGTGCAAGACTGGCAATTGGCTTAAGTCGAGGGGCTCGCGGGGAAAGGGCAGGATGTGAAATTAATATACTTCAAACAAGTTACCACTGGCTTCTACTTCATTCCTACACCAAACACTTATAGAGCTATAGAGGAAATTAAAAAGCTTTGATTCCAACAGCTTGTAGATTGACCAATCCCCCCCAATTCCTCAAGCCTCATATAAACTGCAGTTTTTTTACATTTTTGTAGTAGTGGGTTCTTCATTCCTCACAAAGACTTCAACGGCCTCACCCAGAGTGATCTCCACCTTCCTTATCAAGGGTATCACTTGCTCAATTAGTGGATGGTAGGGCTGTTCAATGAGTCGAGGTAACTCGAGTTCGATTTGAACTAACTCGATAAATTTGACTCGAACTCGACTCATTTATTAAACGAGTCGAGTTCGAGTTAAGAAATGAATGAACTGGACAACGTAAACAAGTCGAGCTCAAGTTAATTGGGCTCGGCTCAGTTTGAACTCGGTTAAGCTCAAGAAAGAAAATATATAACATACGTTTCATTAAAATTATCAAAAAAAAGTTGATTGCTCAAATGGGTATTTGTGTGACTGTACAGGGGAGGTTTCATGTTCAAATCTATACGATGCCTCTTTCTTTTAAAAAATAATTTTTTTAATGAAATGCTTGGCTACGCTCAAGCCAATTTTCAGCTCGAGCCGAGTTCGAGTTTTAAGAACTCAGGCCAAGCCGAGCTCGAGCTGGCTCAACTCGGCTCGAACTCGCTCTTGAACAGCCCTAGTGGATGGACATGGATGCCCAAATAGTTTGAGGCAAGGATTTCAAAGCTAATGAAATTTCAGTATGGCATGTACATATGCATGTCCACTCGACCAGTTCTGAGTTCTTTTGGTTTGATGGCATGTAGACAAATAATTATGTTGAATTCTCCTAGTCTGAGAGGCTTTTCTTTTTCTATGGGTTGTTTGGCATCAGTGACACATTATTACTATCAGTGACACATTATTACTATCTCATAGATCTGCTCCATTTTATGGGGTAGGTTCATGGAACACTTTTAAAGTGTCCAATGAACCTAACCAATTTTTGGATTAGATGCATGCATGGGACAGTAGCATAATATTATTGTTCACAAACACCTCTAAGAGTCTTGTTTTTATTGCAGGCCAGGATTTGGTTCATCTGCCAAGCAGCTTACGAGGGAGGCGTTCAAAGGGAAAGGGCATGATCTGGAACTAATATATTTGGAACATGTTATCATTGTCTTCTAGTTCCTTCTCACAACACCAAACACTTCCTTCATTATCTGATGCTTACATCATCACCGACATGACAATGACAACTCTGACGCAGCAAAAAAGTGTTGCCACTTAATCATTGACGCCATGCACTTTCATTGATGACCTTACGATGCCATTTTCACGTAAAAGCTTAATAGCTCAGATGCGGAAGGAGCTCCGGTGTTTTTAAAGTCTGTTCTAGTGTTAGTGCCCGTCGGTGGCTGGAAATATAGAACTGTCGGGTCCTCACTCATCGAGAGTATGACAGATCGTGAGCAAACTCGGGCTCGACTAGAATTTTTTGGAAAAAACTCAGCTTGTGCTCGACTCGTTTATAAACTAGCTGAATTCGAGCTTACAGTGATACTTAAAACGATAAATGAGTCGAGTTTCAGAAACTGAACTCGACTAGCAAACTGGTACTCTACATAATATTGCCAAATCTGGTTCACCAAATCACTGGTTTTAACTTTTATGGCAAAAACAAATTTTCACAAGTTATACGAGTTAACGCTTATACAAGGTAAACAAGTTAACACTTATATGAGTTAATGCTTACATGAGTTAATGCCTATACGAGTTAATGCCTAAATGAGTTAAATGGGTTAAACGAGTTGAGTTTGGGTTCAATTTTGTGTAGTCGGGTCGAGCTTGAGCTCGAGCTGGCCAAGCTTAGGCTCGACTTGGCTCGTGCCCTACTGTGTCGGACATAGAGAGAAAAACTTGAGTTCAAAATTGTGAGGGTGGAAAAACATTGGGTAGCAATTAGTAAAATTTTCAAGGTTGCGAAGAAGTGCAATGGCGGAAAAAAAGTGAAAAAGAATAGTTGAAAGGCTGCAAAAGATTGAAAGAAAAAAGTGAGAAACAGAAAAGGAAGGAAGGATAATTTAAAAATAATACATTTTCAAAAATTTAAGAAGAAATATGTGAGTGTCAATAGGTGTGCCTTAAGGCGAATTCAAGTGCAAGCTTCATGGCATTTAAGGAGAGAGGGAAGAAAGAAACAAAAAAGATCTATGTGGTCTTCCAAATTATACTTGGTCGGTTTATATCACCAGAATCTTAAGAAAAAGCAAAATTTTTATTTAAAGTCCCAACTGTAGCAATGTCAAAAGCAGATATTGATTGCAAGATATTACTTCTTTTGTAACAAAGTAAGCCCATTGAAAAGTTACAGGATAGCTTGATGTCCACACACATGGTTTTCATTTCATGTAATCGCGTTGTTAGGCGCCCATAAATTGCATCATAAGACATAACTATAAAAGTCATTTTCAAAAAAAAAAGAAGAACAATAGATTTGAATTTTGTTAACCCTAGATAACTAGAAAGTTAGATAAATTAGTTAGGTCATGAGTTAATATTTTTCCCTATCATTCTGCATCTTAATTGGAAAGTAGATATGGGGAAGCCTAAAGCCCACCACTCTACATGAACCTCACACAATTAAAAAATAATTCTTTATAGATCTTCTTGGGGTCTGTTTTGCAATGGGAACTCTAAACAAATTATTTCATGATTGGGGCAGGTTTATGGAACACTATGACAAACTATTCCATGAAATTGCCCTCTCTTTAGGGCAGATTCAATGAGGGGGCGTTTGATGGCTTGGGAATTTTCATTTCGGAATCAAGATTCCAAATTCAAAGTTTCGTGTCAAATTGAAATTGGAATGAAAACTCTAATTACATCCAATTCTAGTTTTCTTCAGTGTTTGAGGGTCTAGAATTTTGATTCCAGAATTAAAAATGAGCCGTTTGATTTAAAGTGAATTAAAATTCTAGAATTGAAAGCATATGACCGTTGGATTCTCGAAGCTTTCTAACATGAAAAACGATTCCACCAAACAATTTAAAGATCCAACAAAAAACAGCTGGGAAACAAACAATAAAAATATTTGTTAAAAATAATTGATGCAACATTCTGCTCTTCTTTTATCTCTTTTCTGTGCAACTTATTTGACAAGGACAGCCAGTTAATGGGAGTGACAAGGTTACATTGTTTTTCTTTTTTGTTGTAAAAGTTTATATCTTGATTGATTTCCGATGCAGTTTGCTTTACTCCACATGAGTTTGAACTTACCAAAAGAACGATCAACAAAAAATGATCTCCACTTAAAAACTCTCCAAGTTATCTATGGAAAGCAATAGAAAGTAACAATATGGGGCATCGGGTTAGGGCTTTCAAGGGGTGAGGCCATGGGATGCCGACCTTGTTGAGGAAGAAATCAAAGTAAGTGATAACCGTTCAAGAGGTTGCACGTGAGGATTCTGTCGACGTCACCATGCCCAGGGGCGGAGCCAAGAATTTTCTTGAATGAGGCCGAATTATTGTTTCAAAATTTTAACAGGAGCCGAAATATAATTTTTCAAAATTTGTAACAGTATTTAGGCTAGTTTATTTCATGTTATTTGAATTAGTCATAAGTTAGGTTTAGCCCTCCACATTGTGTAATTTCTATGCTTGATTTGGTTTGCTAGTTTTCTAAAAACCAGGATTTTTAGAAGTTTCTTTATTTAGTTTAGGTTTTGTTCCCTTTTGATTGATTGCTTAATTGATTAAATGTTCTTCATGTGGCATTTGGTTTAATTTTGTGTGAACATTTATCCATCCAATTAATGAAGTCAAGTTTACGTGGAAGTCAAATTCTTAAATCTTGTTTCTTAGTGAATCAACCCATACAAGTTTCTATAATTAGTGTTTGTAATCAACTATGTTGTGTTCCGGGATTTCCATTCCAGATTTTTTAAAATATTAATTTTATTGATTCTTATATATACTTATAATATTTATTACGATTAATTATATATATTATTATATATATATATATATATATTAATTTTAATCTGGGCTAAGCTTGGGCTCGTGTTGCCAGGCGTACTTTTGAAGCAACAAATGCACATTCAAATCTTACTTGAACAAGAAGAAAAATGAGGAGAAGAACAATAAGAAGTTTCCAAGGAAAATTTGTCCAAACTGTGTTTATGATTATGTGGTTGTATGCCTGCTATTTTTTGTCACCTTATACCCGGTCTATATGCACAACTTACTTACTAGTTTTCTTTTTGTGAGAATTGGGTTACAGTCTGATCTTGTTTGGACTAGATCTATGTAAATATGGTGACTTATATATGGTGCATTTGGTTACCTATAAACCATATATGTCATTTGATTTTATATTGCTTGTTATTCTCTCTGTTTGATTTTGGATTCTATTCTCCATGCCTTGCCTTTCACACATGTTTTCTATCTTTTTTTTTTGTTTTTTAACATTATGTGATATGTCCATCTGTTTGGCATATATAATGGTTCTGTCCATCATTTCTTTCTTTCTAGTCATGCTTAAATCTCGTCAAGTGCCATAAGATTTTGAATTTCTGGTTCTTAAAGTTCAATGTGACTGATCACCAAAGTCAGACTTTGTTTTGCGCTGGATTAATAACACAGTTTGGACAAATTTTAGTCGGAAACTTCTTATTGTTCTCCTCATTTTGTGTGCAACTAATTCTGACGAGTGATATGCACGCATCAAGCTGGCTGGTGCGCATATGGTGCTTGAAGCGTTCGCGAACGCTTCATGCACTTTTTTCTTCTTTTTTAAAAAGTCGTTAAAACCATCTCCCTTTTTAAAAAAAAAAAAATAACATTTGTTTTTTCCGACGAGACCCCGTTAACAAAAAAGGGTTTTTCTTCGGAGAACTAAAAATCCCTGCCCCTCTTTAGGCTTCACTCTCCAACCGTTTGACAGCTACGACAACACCCTTTTGAGTAGGGTCGGAACCAGAATTTTGCGCAAGGGCAGGTCAAATAGAAACTAGGTTTTGTGGGTTAGATTTGTAGGTTAGATATGAGTAGGATCAAACAGAATTTATATCCAAAAAATACATTGAGATAAACAAAATTTTCAATTTTTACACTAACTATTTTTAAATTTAAATTTGTAGGTCTGCCTTGTTAATTTATGCTAGAGAAATCTGGTCTTTATCAGTCTTAGCATGAGATTCTTGATAGAAATGATATTTATTGTTTATAGAGTGCTGAATGAATCATAAAGTTTGAGGCTGCCGACCGGAAATGAGTCCGGTCGGCTGCTGTTGCCACTCTCACCGATCGGCAGTCTTTCTGTTACGCTAATAAGTTTTTTAAAAGGTCTGTTTAGGAAATTTTTAAAAGTAAGGTGTTTTTGAAACCTTTTCTTTAAATGTGGATCGATTTTGAAATATTCAAAGGGGAGGGTTTTATCGTGCCACCCCCCCCCCCTTCCGCCCTTGCTTCTGAGCCCCCTCCAGGAGACCACGCCGGCGGCTTTCTAGGAACTCTCCGGACCGCGAAGAACGTGGTCGAAGAGGTGACTTTATCATGTCAATCTCTTCTCTCTCTCTCTCCCTCTCCCTCTCGATTGAAGGCTGCCGGCCGGAAATGAGTCAGCTCGGCTGTTTTTGCCACTCTCATCGATCGGCAGCCTTTTTGTTACGCTAATAAGTTTTTTAAAAGGTCTCTTTAGAAATTTTTTGAAAGTAAGGTGTTTTTGAAACCTTTTCCTTAAATGTGGATCAATTTTGTTATATTAGAAGGGGAGGGTTTTATCGTGCTACCGTCCTCCTTTTAAAAAAAATAGACTAGAGTTTGAGAGAGCGAGAAGGGGAGAGGGAGAGCGGGAGAGGTGAAGAAAGAACATGGAGAACGAGGGGAGAAGAGACGAGGAGTGAGAGATAAAGGAGAAGAGGGACAGTAGTGGAGGCAAGTGTCTGTTTAGGAAATTTTTAAAAGTAAGGTGTTTTTGAAACCTTTTCTTTAAATGTAGATCAATTTTGTAATATTCAAAGGGGAGGGTTTTATCGTTCCCCCCCCCTTTCCGCCCTTGCTTCTGAGCCCCCTACAGTCTGAGACCACGCCGGCGGCTTTCTAAGAGCTCTCCGGACCGCGAAGAATGTGGTCGAAGAGGTGACTTTACCATGTTAATCTCTTCTCTCTCTCTCTCTCTCCCTCTCGGTTGAAGGCTGCCGGACGGAAATGAGTCCGCTCGGCTGCTGTTGCCACTCTCACCGATCACCAGTTTTTCTGTTACGCTAACAAGTTTTTTAAAATGTCTGTTTAGGAAATTTTTAAAAGGTGTTTTGAAACCTTTTCTTTAGATGTGGATCGATATTGTAATACTAAAAGGGGATGGTTTTATCGTGCTGCCCTCCTCCTTTTAAAGAAAACATACTAGAGTTTGAGAGAGCGAGAAGGGGAGAGGGAGAGGTGAAAAAAGAACAGGGAGAACGAGGGGAGAAGAGACGAGGAGTAAGAGATAAAGGAGAAGAGGGACGGTAGTGGAGGTAAGTGTTTGTTTAGGAAATTTTTAAAAGTAAGGTTTTTTGAAATCTTTTCTTTAAAGGTGGAACGATTTTGTAATATTCAAACGGGAGGGTTTTATCGTGCCACCCTCCTCCTTTTAAAGAAAACAGACAAGAGTTTGAGAGAGTGAGAAGGGGAGAGGGAGAGAGGGAGAGGTGAAGAAAGAATAGAGAGAACGAGGGGAGAAGAGACGAGGAGTGAGAGATAGAGGAGAAGAGGGACGGTATGGAGGTAAGTGATCCAAATTTATTTTTCTTCATCAATTTATAAATTTTCCTTCTAGATTAGCCGCAAAGAACGTGGTCGAAGAGGTGACTTTATCATGTTAATCTCTTCTCTCTCTCTCCCTCTCCCTCTCCGTTGAAGGCTGCCGGCCGGAAATGAGTCCAATCGGCTGTTGTTGCCACTCTCACCGATCGGCAGTCTTTCTGTTATGCTAATAAGTTTTTTAAAAGGTCTGTTTAGGAAATTTTTAAAGTAAGGTGTTTTTGAAACATTTTCTTTAAATGTGGATCGATTTTGTAATATTCAAAGGGGAGGGTTTTATCGTGCCACCCTCCTCCTTTTAAAGAAAACATACAAGAGTTTGAGAGAGCGAGAAGGGGAGATGGAGAGCGGGAGAGGTGAAGAAAGAACAGGGAGAACGAGGGGAGAAGAGATGAGGAGTGAGAGAGCGAAAAGGGGAGAGGGAGAGCGGGAGAGGTGAAGAAAGAACAGGGAGAACGAGGGGAGAAGAGACGAGGAGTGAGAGATAGATGAGAAGAGGGACGGTAGTGGAGGTATGTGATCCGAATTTATTTTTCATCTTCAATTTATAAATTTCCCTTCTAGATTAGAAGCTTGAATCTCTCCTTCTTAATTTATGCTAGAGAAATCTGGTCTTTATCAGTCTTAGCATGAGATTCTTGATAGAAATTATCTTTATTGTTTATAGAGGGTTGAATAGATCATACAGTTTGAGGCTGCCAGCCAGAAATGAGTCCGGTCGGCTGCTGTTGCCACTCTCACCAATCGGCAGTCATTCTGGTACGCTAATAAGTTTTTTAAAAGGTCTGTTTAGGAATTTTTTAAAAGTAAGGTGTTTTTGAAACATTTTCTTTAAATGTGGATCGAGGCTCCTTTTAAAGAAAACAGACAAGAGTTTGAGAAAACGAGAAGGGGAGAGGGAGAGCGGGAGAGGTGAAGAAAGAACAGGGAGGATGAGGGGAGAAGAGACGAGGAGTGAGAGAGCGAGAAGGGGAGTGGGAGAGCGGGAGAGCTGAAGAAAGAGCAGGGAGAACGAGGGGAGAAGAGACGAGGAGTGAGAGATAGTGGAGAAGAGGGACGGTAGTGGAGGTAAGTGATCCGAATTTATTTTTCTTCTTCAATTTATAAATTTCCCTTTTAGATTAGAAGCTTGAATCTCTGCCTTGTTAATTTATGCTAGAGAAATTTGGTCTTTATCAATCTTAGCATGAGATTCTTGATAGAAATGATATTTATTGTTTATAGAGGGCAGAATGGATCATACGGTTTGAGGCTGCCGGCCGGAAATGAGTCTGGTCGGCCTCTGTTGCCACTGTCACCGATCGACAGTCTTTTTGTTAAGCTAATAAGTTTTTTAAAAGGTCTGTTTAGGAAATTTTTAAAAGTAAGGTGTTTTTGAAACCTTTACTTTAAATGTGGATCGATTTTGTAATATTCAAAGGGAGGGTTTTATCGTGCCGCCCCCCTTCCGCCCTTGCTTCTGAGCCCCCTCCAGTCTGAGACCATGCCGGCAGCTTTCTAAGAGCTCTCCGGACCGCGAAGAACGTGGTCGAAGAGGTGACTTTATCATGTCAATCTCTTCTCTCTCTCCCTCTCGGTTGAAGGTTGCCGGCTGGAAAAGAGTCTGCTCGGCTGCTGTTGCCACTGTCACCGATCGGCAGTCTTTCTGTTACGCTAATAAGTTTTTTAAAAGGTCTGTTTAGGAAATTTTTAAAAGTAAGGTGTTTTTGAAACCTTTTCTTTAAATGTGGATCGATTTTGTAATATTCAAAGGGGAGGGTTTTATGGTGCCACCCCCCCCCCTCCTCCCCTTCCGCCCTTGCTTTTGAGCCCCTCCAGTCTGAGACCTCGCCGGCAGCTTTCTAAGAACTCTCCGAACCACGAAGAACGTGGTCAAAGAGGTGGCCGGAAAAGAGTCCGCTCGGCTGCTGTTGCCACTGTCACTGATCGGCAGTCTTTCTGTTACGCTAATAAGTTTTTTAAAAGGTCTGTTTAGGAAATTTTTAAAAGTAAGGTGTTTTTGAAACCTTTTCTTTAAATGTGGATCGATTTTGTAATATTCAAAGGGGTGGGTTTTATGGTGCCCCCCCCCTTTCCGCCCTTGCTTCTGAGCCCCCTCCAGTCTGAGACCGCGCCGGCGGCTTTCTAAGAACTCTCCGAACCACGAAGAACGTCCCC
>JAANDH010001191.1:0-75975 GCA_011799765.1 Nymphaea thermarum
GATCCTACATGGCAGTGGTGTACAAGGGTGAATCCCAAAGATAGATTAAGAATTAAGTGCAATTACTGTAAGCAAATCATATCAGGATGGATTTCTCGCTTTAAAAACCATATAGCTGGTACACACAGCGATGTGGCTCAATGCAATGGCTCCCAAGAGAACCCATTGCCAGCATATGTAAAGCACCAGTGTCAGGAGCTTCTTAATGCAGTGAAAGCAAGTAGGATTGAAAAGGAAATGGAAGATGCAGAGGAAGGATATGGGGACCCACATGAAGAGGAAGAAAGTGAAGGTGAAGATGTTCAACTTGAAGAAGAATATGTTGGTGTCAGTTTGGGAACAACTAAAGGGAAAGGCATCATGCATGGAGGTGGTTCTTCTGCAACTGCAACCAGAAAAAGAAGAGGTGCAAGTATAAGTTCAGTTTCACGAGGAGGTGACAGCAGTCATGGTCGTACTAGTGGTGGTAGAGTACCTACTATGAGGTCGAGCAATATGTTTGGTTCGATAAAGAATTTTTTTCCCAATTATACTGCTGTTGGTGCTCAGCCTGAGATTCGTATAGCCATGCAATCAAAGGATATTATTGAAGCAACATATGAAACCATATGAAGGTGGTTCTATGATGCATCCATTCCCTTCAATGCAGCAAACTCTTATCATTTTCAGCCTATAGCAGATGCAATTGCTAGTGTAGGTCGAGGGTATAAAATGCCCTCTTTTCATAAATTGCAAGGTAAAATTCTCAACAATGTAGTTAGAGATGTGAAGACATATTGTGATGAACTAAAATTGAGTTGGAAAGCTACAGGATGCAGTGTATTGGCAGATCGGTGGACAGACATCAAGAACAGAACATTGGTAAACTTCCTTGTTATATTGCCCTCTTGGTACTATGTTCTTAAAATTTGTTGATTTGTTTGATACTCCTAAGACTATTGATGTGTTGTTTGGAATTTTTGATAAAGTTATAGAAGAAGCTGGGCCTGAAAATGTCGTACAATTTATCACTGATAATGCAACAGTATAAAGCTGCATGTGAAATGTTAGTAGCACGATATGGGACATTTTATTGGAGTCCATGTGCTGCTCACTGTGTAAATCTTATGCTTCAGGATCTTGGTGATAGAGATGATATGAAGTTGATAGTTCATAGATGCCAAGAAATCACGAAGTTTATTTATAATCATGCTTATGTCTTGAATTTGATGAAGAAATTCACTAATGGGGCTGAATTGATTCGACCTGCACAAACATAGTTTGCTACAAATGTTTTGACTGTGCAAGGTATAGTCAAGCAAATAACTTCTCTCAGGCAGATGTTTTCAAGTGATGATTGGGCTGCATATCCACATGCCTATAAAAGAAAGACTACGATAGTTGTGGATACCAGCTTCGATGCTGACTTTTGAGAATCATGTGTGCACTTATTGAAGATTTGTGTACCTCTAGTGAAAGTCCTCAGATTAGTTGATAGTGAAGATAGTCCTTCTATTGGATATTTATATGAGTCTATTTCTATTGGATATTTATACGAGTCTATGGACAGAGCCAAGGAGGCCATTAGAGATAATATGAAGGGAAAAAAGAAGTTGTACATGCCTATGTGGAAGATTATTGATGAAAGGTGGTCTGGACAACTTCATCGCCCACTTCATGCAGCAGCCTACTACCTAAATCCTGCTATTAGATATCTTCCCACTTTTAAGAAGGACAGAGAGGTCGAGTATGGCATGTTGGATTGTATTGACGTATTAGTAAGTGATAGTAAAGAACAAGATGCTATCCATATGTCGATCAACAAATATGATACGGCTTTTGGTACCATGGCGAGAGACACAGTAGTTCGATGCAGGACAACTATGCGTCCAGGTATTAGAAAAAGAGACTTTATACTTTTTGTTGTTTAGCTTTTATTCTACCTTCTCATATATTTATTCTGACAACATTTTTACTTTCCATCTGTTATTAGATTTGTGGTGGGAAAGGTTTGGGCTTGATTGCCCAGAATTAAGGAAGCTTGCAATTAGAATCCTCGGCCAAACATGTAGTGCAACTGGATGTGAAAGAAATTGGAGTGTATTTCAGCACATCCACAGTAAGAAGAGGAATAGGCTGGAACATAAAAGGTTGAATGACCTTGTTTACGTTCGTTATAATATGAAGTTGACACAAAGGTAAACATTTGTTATACAAAATAGCAAATTCTAATATATATTTTAATCTCTAACAATTTGTTCAATTTTTCTCTTGTTAGGCAACTAGAAACAACATCTACGAGGAAGCATCACACTCAATATGATCCTATCTTCATTGACCATTTTGATTTATTAGATTCTTGGGTTGAAGAAGAACCATTTGCAATACTTGATGAGGACGATCTTGATTTTTTGAACGTTGAAGGAGCAGCAGAGATTATTGAAGAAGGAGAGGTTGGGGGGGGGGGGGGGAGCAATGGAATGTCGGTGACATTCCATTTGCAATAGAGGGGATAGGAGAAGCACTTAATGAAGAAAATGAAGATGATGATGCAGATGACGATTGACGAGCTATTTAACATGGGTACGCCCCAAAGGGGGGCGTACCCGTATGGTACCGGTACGATACCGGTACCGGTATGATACCGGTACCGGTACGATACCGGTACCGGTACGGGGTTGGGTACGGCAGAAAGGTGCGTTGACCGTACCGTGTACGGTCAACGCACCGAAGGTCATTTTTGACCTTTTTTGGGTACGGTCAAAGTCCAATTTTGTCCATTTTTTTGTCTAGTTTTGTCCATTTTTTTTTTTGAAAAAGCGTGTCCCATCTATGTCCTCCAAACACCGCCACCGAACCGCCCTTGCTCAAGCTCCCACCATGGAGCTTGGTGAATGAGGTAACCATCTATCAAGCTTTAAAGTGATGAAAGTCTTCTTCAACTTTTGATACAGGACTAAATATGTAGTAGTTTGGATCCAGGCCTACTTGCCAACTCGCTCAATTTCTACTGATCCAATTCATTGTAATAAAAAATATTAAAAAATTATAAAAAATCAGAAAAAATCTGAAAAAACTAGTAAAAATCAGAAAAATTCAAGAAAAATGTATTTAAAGGAACACCCATGGTAATAAAAAATATTAAAAAATTATAAAAAATCAGACAAAATCTAAAAAAATCCGAAAAAACTAGTAAAAATCAGAAAAATTCAAGAAAAATGTATTTAAAGGAACATCCTTAGCATTTTGTTATTGTTTGAAATTTTTTGATATATATATATATATATATATATATATATATATATATATATGTCTGTGTGTGTACGGCCGTACCCCCGTACCCACGTCTTTTGAAAATGGTTTGTACCCGTACCCGCACCCGTACCCATGTGACATAGTTGACGAGGCTTTTTGTTTTGAGTTTTGAAAACTATGTCAATATATTTTGAGTTTTGATTTCTGAACTTATGAATTGTGATGTAATTGAATAC
Source organism: Nymphaea thermarum (assembly GCA_011799765.1). NCBI lineage: Eukaryota > Viridiplantae > Streptophyta > Magnoliopsida > Nymphaeales > Nymphaeaceae > Nymphaea > Nymphaea thermarum. The sequence continues at coordinate 3,471 of JAANDH010001191.1, forward strand.
TCTTAGGTTGTTTAGTATGTTATTTTGATTTTTGAATGCTTGATTTTTGTCTTGTTCATATGCATACTTCATAGTTCATACTTCATATACATGAATGATGAATGTTTCTTTAAATACATTTTCTTGAATTTTTCTGATTTTTACTAGTTTTTTTCGGATTTTTTATAACTTTTTTCTGATTTTTTTCTATTTTTTTATAATTTTTTAATAATTTTCACAAATTAAAAATATAATTTTACGATACGTTACGATTCATTTACGATACGTTACGATATGACGTATAGGTTGGCCCGACCGATACACGATACGATACGATAGTGATAACATTGGTATGCAGATCATTGATGGTCTTTGAGTCAAAAATTAGAAACAGAGATAGAAGATGGGATATAGTGAGCTCCCAAAAGTGGAGGATGAGGAGGATATTGAACTTCCTACTTTTGATCTTGTTGTTATTAGTAAAAGATAGGAGGTGATTAGTTCTAGGACATAAGCTGGAACAAGTTATAGGTCTTGTAGCAAAACACCCAGTGACAACTCAAGTACTTTTGCCTGAATCAGAAGTTCTTTATTTTCTTAAACTACTCTTGTGAGAGTGATGCAAGATGGAAGCATAATCAAATCATGTAATTGGATCTAGTTAGACTTTGGTACTTGTAAACGGATCCAGATTCGTAATCTATCCTTTTCTTTATATAAAGGGATGTTGGTTCATTTTGTAGGAAAAAAGGTTGAAAGAAATGAAGTGTTTTCTTATTTTCCTTCTGTTCTTCTTGTTCCTTTGATAGTTTGCTTGAGTCTTAGTTAGTTTTAGCTTTGTTGTGAATGCACTTGGAATAAGATTTTTTAATCTTGATTCTTCTGGCATCAATTGGTATCAGAGTGAGGCTTTAAGAGGAGCAAAATTTTGCCGTCAATGGAAGAACCAATACAACAAATCATAGATCTCATCGATCAAAGGATCAATGAGTTTAGGGACGAGTTCAGGGAGATTTCCTGTTCGATTTTGCAGAAAGCACAGAGGTTTCACCCGCTTCCTACTGTGAACAATAGTCACGCCAGTCATGCCATCTTGGCATCAGAAGCAGAAGGAAGCAAGCAGTCACAGGATCCCTCTGAGAAAGGCGCTGGGGTTTTGAGGGGAATCTGGAATCATGATTATGCATCAATGGAGGGGATTTCTGATGGAGCTCCATCGCAGGCAGGCATACCAAATCCAACGTTTAGTCTCCCCGCTGGAGCTCCCCTGATTTCAACCGATGGAGATGGAGAACCTGTCGTGTCTTCTTCCCATCGTCAAGCAGAAGTCCCGATCTTCCTGGGTGTGCTCACCGGTGGGCAAATGATGGCTCCATGTCTAGCGAAGGGAGCGACGTTGACATCGGGTCCTTCCTGTGCACTGGAAGAGGTGCGGAAAACATCTCCAGCCGGTGGAGGTGCAAAGGACATCGCCTGCAATCCTCCCCAACCGGTAGGGCGAAATCTGGTGGCGCCTCTGTCCGTTCGGTCGCACCCATCGCTCTGCTTTCCGCTGACGTTTGTGGACCTAGGGGGAGTCGCCCGCCACCGCCGTTCACCCACCATTGCTCGATCGAACACGCATCGCCTCCAGCAGAAAACCTTGCCATCGGCGTGGGTATTCGGCCAGTGGCATGGCAGATGCCGGTGGTTTCGTTTTCCGGTGGATGTGGTGTGGGAACCGCAGCCAGCAACGACGGCACCTTCACGTTTCCGCCTCCTGCCTTTGTGAAGGTCCTGGTTCCCCCGCCTCTCGAATGGGCGCCGCCCATGGATAACATGACTAGATAGAGCTTGATCAAACTGCACCAAACTTGTACTCAGACAGTCAATAGAGACGGAATTAGAAATAGGATGTAGTGTGCACTGTCGCTTGCCTTTGCGAATGTCAATAGGGAGATCTTTGCAGAATGGTCATCATTTAAACCTGAGTCAGTCTTATCAGTGGAGCTTACCTCTTGAGATGATGCTGGTAGACGGTTGAGAGAGGGACTTCGACGACGAGTGTAAACCAACAGAGGATCAAGGAAAGGTTCATGTGACCAAGGTTGAGATGGTGAAAATGACTGAAGTGACACTGGTGGAATAGGAAGAGGTACATGTACATGCATCTCAGATGGAGATGGACTTGACGGGGAAAAATAAGGACGAGACTCAAAGAAGGTAACATCCGCACTGAAGATGTCATAGTCGAAGGAGCGGATGAGTTAGGTTTACCCACTTTGTTCCAACACTTATCCTCTAAGTGGCCAAGACGACCACAATATGTGCATTGAAGTCTTTCACGTCCTTCGGGACCCCTGCCTCTTCCTCTACAACGGGAAGAGTATACTCTACTTCTTCCTCCTCCAAATGAGGCAAGAGCAGATGACTGTGATTTGTTTGATGATGGAGGAAGAGTAACAACCAATCTATTTAGCCTATTGAATGCCTCATCAAGATCAGAAAAATCTGAACTTGTAAGCATTTGAGCCTTGGCTGCAGAATAATCAGAAGATAGTCCAGCAAATAATTTAACAACAATTATTGGCTCCATGTGAGATGTGAGACAATGTTTACAGGGTGGTTTTAAGGAGTTCATCTTTTCATATGTGAACTTCAACTTTGTAAAGTATTCAGTTAAATTCATGTCACCTTGCTGCATTTGTAATAATTCTTGCTGAACCTGTAAAATTTTGCAGATGTCTTGTCTTGAGAGTACATCTGCCGAAGAGAATTTCACATATCTTTGGTTATATTATAATAACAAAGCCCTGCTGCAATGTGGGGCTGAGTGCTATTCATAAGCTAAACACTAATTATGTTGTTTTCTTCCTCCCACCATGCGTATTTATCAATCTTTTCATTTGGTTCATCTTCTTCCAATATATATTTCTTTCCATGTCCAACGACTGACAACATGAAGGTTCTGGCCCATATATCATAGTTGGCTCCATCAAGTTTGATAGTAGATCCAAAAGAGAATGGATTTGAGAAAGCTTTGTACTCAACACCAGCCTCTATTTGCTGATTTCCATATTCAATTCTATCAAGTTGTATAGATTTATTGGCAGCCATGCTAGAACCACGAAAATAGGTAAATATAAAAGCCCACGGCAGGTAGAATATAGACTAACATGCACAGATTTATGCAGCCAGAGTTCAACACCAACCTACGGCAGACTAAATATAGACTGACATGCACAGACTTACTGCAGCCAGATTTCAAGACAAACCTACTCCACTTTAATTGTGAGAATCAACCATGCATCACACGGCCAAGCAGATCAGAATTTCTCTGGTCTGAATTTCTTCAACGGCGTCAACTGTGTCAGATCTAATATATACTGCGACATTCAGATCTGATCGACATCAACAGTTTGTCAATGATGTCACCTGCGTCAGATCTGATACACTGATACACTGCGACATTCAGATCTGAACGACAACTGCAACTTGTCAACTGCATCAGATTTGGTTCTTGAGCAATATCACGACTTCGACAACAACATAAGGATGCAAATTACGTCTCTACATGTTGAATGTGATCAGCCCCTTTCCACCAAACAATCTGATTGTTTCTTTTGTAAGCTGCAGAAACTTTAGACGTCCAACCTTATCTTGAATGAAGAGATGAGAAATGAGGGAAGGAGGGATGCAGCGTGAAACCCTAAATGGCACAGTCCTAGGTGATACCATGCTACGTAGAGAGGTAGAGAAGAGGGAGAAGAAGAGAACATGAGGAAGAAGGAGAGAATAAGAAGCAGTCAAGAATCTATTGGTTGCTCCTTTTCCTTTAGACTAAATAAGGATTAGGGTTATGTTTAACCCTTTACATAAAGAGTCCAGCAAAACTTTAAAAATTCAGAAAACTACCTAATACTAAATTCCAAAATACAGAAAACTTCGAATCCCAAACCAGCACGTTTCCTCCACAAAATGGAAACATAATTTGGGAAGGAGAGTTTGCTTACAAAGAGCGGCATGATTTGGTCTTGACATGAGGATATAAGCAAGGTGTGTTGCAAATTTCCTTAGAATTAGATATGACCTTTAAACTCTGAAGCTAAGTGTTAGAAAAGTTGGAAAACGTGCCTTTTGATAACTTAGTGGGAAAATTCCTGTTTCAATTTTGTGCCTTGAGTCGTTAGCCTAGCTGTCTTTGAAGATCGTAATGAACGTTTCTGGGAAAATTTTCTTTTTATGAATTGTTGGTTTCTAATGTTTGATGTCTTCACCTTTGTAAGGGTTCATCAGGTGATTTGGTCTTTTGATAGAAGTTGCACGTACGTAGACTATTAATCTGGCTTGAACCAGAGAGTTAGCAATTTCCTCAGCTTGCTCTCCTGTCCTGTGCATAAATTCATACTCAAATTTCCAATTTTGTGAAGTCCGCAGCAGTTTTTTCCCCCAAACTTCAATTGTCTTAGTTCGTAAATGAGTAATATTTTCATGAATCTTTGCAGGTTATAAGGAAAAGGTGTTTCTGATTATTAAATCAGGTAAAGTTTCTTAAGCCTTTTTCATGGCAGAGAGGGCTTGCGTAAAGCGTCTACAGAAGGAATACCGTGCACTGTGTAAGGTATTATTTTTCCTCTCATTTTATTCTTTTTGCTGTATACCATGCATTATACACGGTAATGTTTTTTTCCTCTTTATTTTATTTTACTTTATTTGGTGTATATTAGCTTACGCAAAAATTTTGATGTTTTTAACGCTTTGAATAATGTAGTTTTGTGCTTTTAAGAATTTTCATGCCGTTGAACAGTTATATCTACATTATATTTCTTGAAAATTGCTGAACTTCTTTCTGCTTAAGATCTATCAATCCTTTGTTATTGTCCTTCTGTTTCCAGTGGCATATATGTTCATTGTCATTCTTTTGTCATATGCCTTTAGTATCTTAATAACTTTGTGGTGTTCTGAATTTGTAGGAACCAGTTCCACACATTTTAGCTCGTCCAAATCCGAATGATATCCTTGAGTGGCGTAAGTACAATAGTTTTTGTGAAGTTTATAGTTTTCTGGATGTTCATATCTCATGTTGTCAGCATCTGTACTTTTAGCCTTGTTATCTGTCCCTTCTAAAGTTAATGATTATAGTTAAAATGACATGACTGTAGTGCAATTTTTCTACAAAATGATATACAAGAAAAAATCCAATTCCAAAAGATATCTTTTTGGCAGTATTATTTTCATGACATCATTACAATGCAGGATGCTTTTATTTATTAGTTTTTAATTTCTTTTGAAGATCTTGGCACATTTATGCTTTAGTCCAGTGTCACAGTTCTTGGCTTTCTATCTGCATTCTTTTTCTCAAGTACATGATAATTTCATTTTGGCATTTTTTGCAAAATATTATAATTTTTTAATGTTTTCCATTTTCATTTTTTTTTTCTCGCTGCATTTTTTGGAAGAGAACACTGATGTTTGTGACAATACTCTAGACTGCTATCTTTTTTTCCTTTTTGACTACTTTTTCTCTTTAGTCCTTTAAACATTTCTTCTGTTGTTCCTTACTGCAACTTGGAGCTTGTTGACGTGACCTTGGTTTTACAATTTTTCAGATTATGTATTAGAAGGGAGTGAAGGAACACCATTTGCAGGTAAGTGAGCTTTGAAATGAGCAAGATACAGCACTATACGTGCACATTCATTTGGTTTCCCGGGGGGGGGGGGGGGGGGGGGGGGGGGGGGGGGGGGTGGAGGTGTGAGAGTGAGTTTATGATGTAGTTGGAAGTTACTAAAAAAAATGCATTGAACCTTTCCATGAATCAAGTCAAAGGAGGCTTTATTGTCACAGTCACCCTTATGAACAGCATAAAGACGCTAGTAAACAATCACCTACATTTGGCATTAAGGTTCACTACATAAAAAAAATAATGATGCCATTGAAAACAATTACTTGGAGACACAGAGTCCTCAAGGGTGAGTAATCCGTCCTTTATATGCAAGAAAGCGAGGATTAGCTGTTGGACCAGATTGGTCAAAGTATATTCTTGATCAGAAATAAAGACTGACAAAATAGTACCTAAAAAGGGAGAAAAGATAAAAATAAAATTTATCCTCATGATGTGTAGATTAAATTATTAATGTATATATTATAACAAAAAACACATTATACTTCAAGTATATATACACGTCATTATATTTACATAATTCTAGCAGTTACATGCTCGTATTTGTCCCTGGATTGCGATCCAAAAACTGATTTTTCTTGATCCTATTTAGGTGGTATTTACTATGGAAAAGTAAAGTTCCCCTCTGACTATCCGTTCAAACCCCCAGGAATCAGGTATGTCAGTGGTAATTCAAATTGAACTGATTATGGAACAGTGAGAACTCATGTTATTGCTTCATTGTTGCCTGATAACATTAAAGTTCTGATTTTTTTTTTTTTTTTTGGTGGTAGCATGATTACACCTAATGGCAGGTTTGCTACACAGAAAAGAATTTGCATGTCTATGAGTGACTGTAAGTTTATTCGTTTAAGTTCATATGCTTTGCCTTGTATTGTTTCATGTGGTTTTCACATATTGGGTGATATATTCTTCCTTTTTTTGCTTCAGTTCATCCGGAGACATGGAATCCCATGTGGTCAGTGTCAAGGTGTGTTGCTTACCTCTTCTATTTGCATATATTATCTGAATTTATGTTTTTATGGTTTACCTTTTAACATTTACTCACCTTTTTTCTAACTTTCTTACTTTTTTTTATCAGCATACTTACGGGGCTTCTTTCATTCATGGTAAGTGATTAAGTTATCATAGAGCAATGTTTATGCAGTGTTCTGGCTATTTGGTACACCAGGATCACCAAAATATCACAATATTACTACCTTTATGATGCTAGTTAATAATACTGGGAAAATGCAATGGCATTTTCAAGTATTGCTGGAAACACATATTTTTGGATCATCCAAGATATGCTCCGCAGGTTTTCAAGAAGGTCCACACTTTCATATGTTTATTTACGTGACTTTGTTTTCATTCTATGGCAGGAAAGGATACTTGCTTCTTATATGTTTCTTCATTAAAGAACTAAGTAACGTATGAATCCATGTTGTACTTTGTATTTAATTGCAATATTTTAAGTTTTTGAGGAAAACCATATCTTGCAAAGAACTCTGGGAGAAACCTTGCTGAGGAATTGTTGGTGACAGCACTTAGAACTGTGCTTGGCAGCTTTCCTCAAGTATAGACTAGAAGTTCTTCACAATAGGCCATGTTTTAACCTTTTGCGAAGTGTTGAATATTGGAGGAAGAAGGGGACGAGAGAGAGAGAGAGAGGAAACTTGCTATCTCTTCACGTAACCCTAATCTCATATTAAAAGAGATTAGGGTTGGCAATATAACAATTACAGATTCAGTCCATTAACTATAAGAAAATATTTAAGGACCTACTCTCCAACCAACTTTCTAGTATTGCAGAAACACTCTCTCCAACTTTCTAATATTGCAGGAACACTCTTTAACACTCTCCCTCAAGCTGGAGCATAGATATCAATCATGCTCAGCTTGTTACAACCTCTCAGAAAATCGTCTATGGGAAGAGCCTTGGTGAAAATATCAGCTGCCTGATCTTCAGAGGAGACATGAATAGTGCTAATAATTCATTCTTGAACTAAATCTCGAACATAGTGGCAATCCACTTCCACTTCAATATGTTTTATCCTCTCATGAAAGACAAGATTGTTAGCAATATAGGTAGCTGCCTTGTTGTCACAGACTCACAATACATCTTCATTGAGAGATTCACCGAAACACCGAACTCTAGAAGCAATGATCTGACCAAGACATTTCAGCCGCAGTTTGAGCCACGACTCAGCATTAGTTCGAGCCACCACATTCTGCTTCTTGCTCCTCCAAGAAATAAGATTACCTTCTACAAAGACACAAAAACCTGTAGTAGACTTTCTATCATCTATAGATCCTGCATAATCAACATCACTATATGCTTTGATGTCAACACTTTCTCCCTTTTTGAACCATAGTCCCTTTCCCGGGGATTTCAGGTATCTGACAACCATTAGAGCAGCGTCCCAATGAACTTTCTTGGGTTTCTCGATGAATTGACTTGGTTTATTCACAGCGAAGCTAATGTGAGGGCGAGTGACAGTCAAATATAGCAGTTTTCCTATCAGAGATCTGTTAGATTTAGAGTCAAAAGGCTCTGATTCATCATCATTTATATGAATGCGAGGTTTCATGGGAAGTGTGGCAGGTTTAGCCCCCAATAAACCTGTTTCCTGCAGAAGATCAAGAGCATATTTTCTCTGAGATACTACAACTCCTTTACTACTACGGGCCACCTCAATACCAGGGAAATAACAGAGAGTTGTCCAAGGTCTTTTGTGACAAAGTGTTTCTGAAGAAACTCCTTGTCTAAGCTATCTATTGATTACTTTTCCAAGTGAGAACAATATCATCAACGTAAACAATCAATACCACTATACCAGATGTACCTTGCTTCATAAACAATGAGTGATCAAGTTGAGATCGACGAAAGCCACATTTAGATAAGACCTCAGATAGCTTATGAAACCATGCACAGGGACTCTGTTTAAGCCCATAAATAGCCTTCTTTAATTTGCATACCTTGGAATACTCCCCCTGTCGCTCAAAACCAGGTGGTTGCTGCATATAGACGGTTTCAAAAAGATCTCCATATACAAAAACATTTTTCACGTCCAGCTGAAATAAAGGCCACTGTCGCTGGACAACAAGAGATATAATAAGTCGAATAAAGCCCAATCGAGCCACAGGTGAAAAAGTCTCAAAGAAGTCGACACCATAAGTTTGTGTATATCCTTTAGCGACAAGACGTGCCTTGAACAGCTCAACTGAACTATCAGAATGATACTTGATGGTGAACACCCACTTGGAGCCAACCACATCACAATCCCTCGGTGGATCCGCCAATTCCCGAGTCTCTCAAGAGATAAGAGCATCCACTTCCTCATGCATGGCCTGCCGCCTCGGTGAATCTAATAGGGTTTGATGGTGATAAGAAGGGATCATGTGACTAGACAGAGCTCGATCAAACTGCACCAAACTTGTACTTAAATGGTCAGTAGAGACAGAATTAGAAATCGGGTGTAGTGTGCACTGTCGCTTGCCCTTACGAATAGCAATAGGGAGATCATTTGCATAGTGTTCATCATTTAAACCTGAATCAGTCTGATCAGTGGAGCTTACCTCTTGAGAAGATGTTGGCGGACGGTTGGGAGAGGGACCAAGACGACGAGTGTAAACCAATGGAGGATCAAGGAAACGTTCATGTGACATAGGTTGAGATGGCGGGAATGACTCTAGTGACACTGGTGGAATAGGAAGAGGAACATGTATAAGCATCTCAGACGGAGGAGGACTCAAAGGGAAAAAATAAGGACGAGACCCAAAGAATGTAACATCCGCACTGATATACTCTTTCTTGGTCTAGGGATCAAAGCATTTATATCCTTTTTGATTGGCAGAGTATCCAATAGGCACACATTTGATGGCTTGGACAACATGTTTGTTTTTGCCTGGGCCTAAGATGTGTGCAAAGCAAGTGCACCAAATACTTTGAGAGGTATATGAAATAGTGGTCGATTTGGATATAAAAGTTGAATGGGAATACGTTCTTGGATGGCTGACGAGGGTAATCTGTTAATGAGATAACATGCGGTAAGAATAGCATCCCACCAAAAGTGGGCAGACATGTGAGAATGCAGCATGAGGGTACAGGCCACATTTAGGAGTTGCCGATGTTTGCGTTCGGCAACACCATTTTGTTGGGATGTGTGTGGACAAGAATATTGAGGTCGAATTTCATGATTGGCATAAAATTGAAGTAGAACGGAAGATTTGAATTCAAGAGCATTATTAGTGTGAATATTTTTTACAACGAAACCAAAATGAGTTCTTATTTCCTTGACAAATTTAGGAAGAATACATATGACTTCAGACCTTTCTCGTAACAAGAATACCGACTGACTCGAGTAAAATCATCAACCAAAACAAGATAATACCGAAAACGTGAGTGAAAAGGAACCCGACTAGGACCCCACACATCCACATAAGGAGATCAAATGGACTTCGACTAGATGGTTTTTGACTCGAAGGAAAGCTACTCCGTGTATGTTTGCCTAACTGGCAAGCATCACATAAGAAGGACTCTGATACAGTAATGTCTGGAAGCATGCGACGAAGCTTGGACACTGAAGGATGACCCAGTTTGAGATGCCACTGAAAAGGAGAAGGCTTCGAGGAGAATGAAGATGGAGCAACATTTACTGGGACAAACAGGAAATAGAGACCCTCACGTTCATGGCAGCCACCAATCATCTTCCTAATTAGTAAGTCTTGAAAAGAACATGAACCATGGTAAAAAATGACTCTACACTTTAAGTCAATAACCAACTGCTTAACATATAACAAATTAACAGGAAACTGCGGAGCATAGAGCACGTGGGTAATAGTGCCTAAATGTGGGAGATAAATATCACCTCTGCCCAACACAGGAGATAGCTTGCCATCAGCCAGTCTGACATGCTGTGGTATAGAGAATTTGACTGATGATGAAAAAATATGTGGTTGATTACAACAGTGCCTGGATGTGCCAGAATCTATCATCCACATCATATCTGGGTCATCTGTAAGAGCACCAACAGAGAAGGAAGAGTCTATTACAGTAGTGTTGGCATATGAAAAGGAATTTCCAGCCATCTTGTAGTCATTGGAACCCTCAGACACATTACCACTTATGGCTCCAATCATCAAATCAGTAATTCACTAAAACAGGCAGCAACATAGGCAAAAATTTACGAAAATTACATCCACAAACAACAGATTGACTCTGCCCCACACGGTCAAAATAAAAATTTGATTACAGCAGCAGTAACCTCCACGAGATCCACTTAAGGCAGGTTGAACATGAACACAAAACAAATAGGCAGACTGTTTTCAGACGTGGATAGCATGCAACACTTTCAGATGTCAATAATAACAGCAAAGAAAAACTGTCTCACTTCAACGACGCAGAGAATAAAACAGAAATCTGTCTACTCCATACAATTCCAAAGCTGCCTCACTTCAACGATGCAGGAAAAAGACTAAACCTGCCAACACGACATACCTTTGCCTGTGGGAATCCACTAGGCACCAGACGACTAAAAAAATTAGACTGCCCTAGCAGATTCGTCGTTCTTTGGCCTGGACATCTTCCATGGCTGCACCTGAGTCAGATCTGATGTTGCAGCAATGTCTGATCTGATTCACCATTTCAGTGACGTGATCTGCTTTGATGGCAACAGCTTTCAGCAACTAAACGGCAGCAACAACAACACAAGGGTGCTAATCACGTTTCTACATGTTAAACATGATTAGCCCCTATCCAATCAACTTGTTTGTTTTGTAAACAACAAGAACCCTAGGTGTGAAACCCTAGTTTGGAGGAAGAGAAGAGAAATGAGAGAAGGAGGGAACCCTAAGCGTGAAACCATAGACCACACAGCCTTAGGTCTGTAGCTCTGGTACCATGTTGAATATTGGAGGAAGAAGGGGACGAGAGAGAATGCGAGAGAGAGGGGGAGAGAGAGAGAGAGAGAGAGAGAGAGAGAGAGAGAGAGAGAGAGAGGAAACTTGCTATCTATTCACGTAACCCTAATCTCATATTAAAAGAGATTAGGGTAGGCAATATAACAATTACCGATTCAGTCCACTAAATATAAGAAAAATATTTGAAGACCTACTCTCAAACTTTCTAATATTGCATAAACACTCTCTCAAACTTTCTAATATTGCAGAAACACTCTTTAACATGAAGTTTATTGCATGGGTTGCATTCTTGAGTACTATAGTTAGGACTTTCTTATTCATAAAAGACTGCTATCTTTTGGTGAATTTTATTGCATATGTCACTTCAAATATGAATTATCCGCACTACTAGGAAATTTGATAATTTCCTCTTTAGAGTTTATCATTATCAACTCTGCAAACGTGCACATACTCAACACGTTTGTGGACATGGATGCTCTTTAAAGTTGATGTGTGCTGGAACATGAACTTGTAAATCTATTTTGTAAGGTAGGAATTAGCAACCTGGTTTTAGACTTAATTGATTTGGCGTTTGGCTAAGGAGCTTCCAGTTGTCAATCTGGTTACAAGTGACACCAACTATGCTGGGAACCAGAGTCCTATCATATTTCCAATTTTGTATTTTCATCTTTTAGCAGTTTTTGTTAGGGCTTTCCTTTTTCGTATTGAATAATTCCAGGAGTACTTGAGTTGTAGCTTAACGATGTTCATTTACTCCTTATAGATGGACAATAGTCCTACCACCGGCAGCGTGTCTACCACTGTTGCTGAAAAGCAAAGACTTGCACGTGCTTCACTTGCATTCAACTGTAAGAGGTAAATGATTACTTCCATTGACAAAGTTTACCTTACTCTTGGAATTTTCTTGGATGACTGATTTTCTGTTGGTTTAGGTTTCATGAAGGTCGTCTTCCAATAATCTTATGTTCTGTTTCTGTTTTGCAGTCCAATGTTCAGAAAAATGTTCCCTGAATTTGTGGAGCAGTACAACCAGTTACAAACTGCAGAAAAACTGAATTCAGATAGATTGGCAGAGAAAGAACAGCCTCATGCTGCATCTGCCGTTGAAGGCAAGGAAAAAGAAGACGATGGAGTACTTGACAAAAGGAATCGGCGGCATACTAGCAAAATCCCATTTTGGCTACTGTTTTTTATATTCTCTGTTCTTTGTGCCATAATGGCGTTGCCACTTCTATTGATTTGACTTCTGATGATGTTCTAGGAGAATCAAGGTGCCTTGGTCCTATTTGTTTCAGATGTTGAACTCATCAAATGATTAAGGTCGGTCCCTCAGCATTTCCAACTATGGATTGCTAATTTACATCTTGTGACCAGTTGAATCTCTATTGACTGGTGTACTGACCAATGATCGTCAGACATCAATGGAAATCTGGAATACGTTATCATCTCATATACATAGGACATTGGTTGTGCCTCCCCCAATTTCTTGGCGTGATATTTTTTGGACTTGGTTATGTAATTCTCTTATCGGAGTTGGTAACTGTGATTCTTATGTAGCCTTTCATCACATCCTTTAGCAACTAATAATAGCTGGCAGCTGTCACGTGATAGTTCTGGTTTTTGTCTACCCATACGTAATTGTGTTTGAAAGATTCTTAAATTGGGCCGTATCCCTGCATCTTACAGCTGTATCCATAAGACACGGGCAGGCTCTCTTGGGTAGTGTCCAGCACACCCTCAATCTTGTGGCTGACTATCAGTGATCTTGTGAGGACTCTTGAAAGGAAGACAGCAAAGAAGCTTTTCGTCACACTAAAGTTCGAGCCTATCTGAATCAATGAAGATTTGTGGTTTTGCTTGATATATTTAAATCAAGTTATGGCCGGCAATAAAGCGAATGCATTTGAAAGTCGCCCACTTTTGAAATAGGATCCGGTTTTACGTTGCAAAAATTGATTAATGGGAGTTGTCAAAAGACGGTCTCCTGAATGTTGAAGAAAATCCTTTCTTTTTTTTTAAGTTGTTAACCCGTGTATTTTGTCCTCTTTTTTTTTTTTTTCTCTTCAGTGCATGAGGGTTTCTGTCACACCTTGATCTTTTAACACTCAAACATTTTTTTTTTCTAAACATCAAACATCGAGGTGCGACTACACAACAGTTCAAGGAAGATGAGCCAAACAATTGAAAACAATGGGGCGAACTTTTATTTATATAACAACTTTGTTTCGTACAAAATCACATCTATGTGTATGACAAAAATGCCCAAAACTACATGATTGATGTCCGACAAAAAAACAAGACATCAATACAATCAAACTAAGACGTGCCGGCACTACATAAGAAAACAAAACCCAAAACCTCCCCAGTAGGACGTGAGCGAAGTCATCTGCTCAACCTGTTGTCCTGGGTCCGCCAAAACCTGAAATAGAAAAGAACTGAAGGCTTAGCATTCGCAGTATGACAACAAGCCAGGAAATTACCAAACCCTCTTAGATATGGCTCAAATCAGAAAGCAAATATCAAAACCATCTATCATCATGTCGTGTCAGAGCTCGACACGTAAAGGCCACTCAATGGCCACAGTCACACAATTTGAATCACATGCCTTCATATCATTTACATGCACATCAATTACATACATTCAGTCATATACATTACATTTTTTTTAACTTTAATGAATTAACAGTTCCTCCTGTGGGTGCAACACAAGCACGTGCACACTATGGGCGGGCTACAGCCGAGAGACAACCCCCGTGGTGGCCAATCACAGTATGGATCCATTTCATCCGCTGCAGCGGTAGAGTACTCATCCATGCATGTGTGAATTCCAAAGAGAGATACTCAATCTCCCCTAGGACACCCAGGTTGGGAAGGCGGGAGCCCAACGCTCCAAGCACAACACACAACAGTACACTGGGGCCTTGCACCACCTGCACTCCAAACAGGCGAGACCATTGGCGAAAGAGGGACGTCTCTAAAAAACATAGCCACATCCCACTGGCCTTTCATCTCTTAATCATTCATTATTATCATTAGATTAACACATTCACAAGCTGACTGACTAGCTCATGTGGTTGGTGCACTTCACGAGTGCACCCACACCTCCAATTGCCTCCACACGAGGTCTACACATAACAATAACAGTCATAGCTAGCCGTCATACAATACGGGTACAACTAACCTCTAATCCATTTATTTGCATCATTTCCTGCTGCAATGTTCATGCAACAAAACACAACATTCACATCAATTATCACATCAATCACATCTTTGAAAAACTTAGCCAAACCACAGAGAGTAATCTCGATCTGCGATTGGCTCGTAGCTGTCCTATGCAGTTATTATTCTATGATGCTTTCTAATGCACAATTGGGGTCGAGGAGACACTCGACTTGGTACCCCAGCTCATCTGTCCTAAACAGTTATCAATTCTAGCATGCACATTCAAATGCGTAACATTTTCAAAACAACTACTAATAGCCTTTCAAAACCATTCATATCATATATCAATTCATATACATGCATACACACATTCATTCATAATACAATCATTCAATTCACATCACAAATCCTAGAATCCCATGATCCTAGGAACACACATTCACACATTTGCCCAGGCAGGGATTTGCCTGGAATGTCGCCATACCTGTGGCGCGCTCACAAACTCTTCAAAATGCCTCGAGCTTCAAATCTGACAACCCAAGGTCGACGGGACGTGCCCGGTGTACCTGCAGACATAAACAAAAGATCAAATTTCTACAAGTTAGCTACGCAATCCAAACAAATACAAAACAGAATCATTGAGGCACATGCTATCGCCTCAAGAAGGTGTCGACCTACAGGCCCTTCAATAGGCCACTTCGCAGCTTCTTGTCGTTGCCACCCAACGTCAAAACCCAATGCTTCGCTCAATCCATCCTTAACACATTTCTCATTAACTTTCCTTTAGTTGAGGTGTCTTCCCAACATGCACACCCCCTTCCTACCTACACATACCACCCACGTCGACGAAGGTGCTCCAAGCGTTCTCAAAGACGATCCTACGCTTCTCCACAACGTCACTAACTCTACCATGCTTCCCTATTGCATCGGAAATCAACCTATCATGCTTAAAAGAACATGATAAACACGAATCATCGCTTCTCCCACATAATCCTACACTTTCCCCAAAAAGCAAGGTCGCTTGCATGCATCCCAAACCATCAATTCTACCTTCTAGAATGCTCAAACAATAATTATACGTGTTTCAAAGAAAAATATATAATAAAATGAGTTCAATTACGCCTTGCTTACCCCAAATCAAGAGTCTAGGCTACTGCAATCCTTTCGGCAGCCACCTCACAAGTCCAAAGGGTCCCCAAGTAGCTAAAATCCTTCAATGCCGCCACACCAAGGCCTTCTAATCACTGTTATGTGGGAAAGAACACGTCTCCCAAACTGGAATCTAATCAAGCAGTGATAAAATCAGTGAAGAAGAGTGCTCGGTTGGGGAAAAATGGAAGAACAAATAGAAAATGAGGAGAAGAGATCAAGTAGGGAACGTGAGGGCAGGGGAAAGGTGCTGACAAAAGAGATAGACAGAAGAGAGAGTGAGGGAAGGAGGGTTCGGACAGAAATGGGGAAAATGGGCAGTGAGGGTGAGAGAGCGTGAGAGAAGAGAGAGAGTAGGTGGGGGAGTGAGGAGAGGATCGTGCGGGAGAGAACTAGCGGAAAGGGGAAAGAGAGTGGTGGAGAAGGGCAAATCGCACGAGAGAGAGTTTACCAAAGCACCGCCGTCGCAGTCACCGCTGCTCCACCCACCACCCTCGATCTTCACTGTGCTGCGGTTGCAGTAGACGAAGAGGGGGAACGACGGAGGAGAAGGAAAGACGAGGGAGGAGAGGCGGTGTCGGGCTCCTTACGCGTGTGGGGCTCGGGCCCGGGTTTGGACCCTGACCCGACCCATTCTGCCAAAAAAACCGAGCATTACATCCTACCCTCCTTAAAAGAAATTTCATCCTCGAAATTTAGATCTTACCTCATTGTGAGAAGAGATGTGGGTATTTCTTCCGTATGTCCTCTTCAGGTTCCCATGTTCTCTCCTTCAATCCATGGTACTGCCATTCCACTTTCACTAAAGGAATTCTCTTAGTGCGAAGCACTTGCTCTCTTTGATCCACAATTCTAATAGGTTTCTCTTCCATTGTCAAATCATCTTGCACTTGAATACCTTGAAAGTCAATCACATGCGTAGGATCCGGTACATACTTTCGATGCATGGAAACATAGAAAACATCATAAACATGACTCAAATTAGGTGGTAGTGCCAATCTATACGCCACCTCTCCGATCTTCTCTAAGATTTCAAAAGGTCCAATGAACCTCGGGCTCAACTTTCCCTTAACACCAAATCAAAAAACATCTTTAGTAGGTGAAATCTTCAAGAACACGTGGTCACCAACTTCAAAAGCTAACTCTCTACGCTGAATGTCGGCATAGCTTTTCTGTCTACTATAAGCAGTGAACAACTGTATATGCTTCTTCCTGCAATCTATATTGGCATAATGCGCATATAACCAATCCATGCCCAAAATCACGTCAAACTCACTAAGACCTATAATCACCAACTGCGCAGGTAAGTGATGTCGATGGATCACCACGTCCACATCAGGTAGATACTCACAACACGACTCATGTCGATGGATCACCACGTCCACATCAGGTAGACACTCACAACACGACTCTTGAGCATGCATAGGACTAACAACTTTTAAAACATACGGCATCTTCCTAGCCGACACTTCTAGTGAAGTAGCAAATCGACTAGAAATAAATGAATGGGTCGCCCCTGCATCAAACAACACTCTAGCAATGTGAGAATCAATAAGTAAGGTACCTTCAACAAGGTCGTGTGCCTGAAGCTCCTCCACAGTAGTCGCATAGACACGTCCAGTCGTCTATCGCGCACCAGAAGGACCGGCCTCAGGCTTTTTCAACTCTCTTTCTTTCTTTAAGGGGCAATCTTTGATGAAGTGTCCCATTCCCCCACAATGTAAACAAGCCCCGGTCACCCGATAGCACGACTTCCCGGGGTGCACACGAGAACAAGTGGGGCACCTCGGTGAATTCGGAGTGGCCACTGACCCCTGTGTGGCCTCACTGTGGGCTGGCTGGTTCCGTCTGAATGTTCGATCATCACGCCTCTCATAAGGCTTTGCCCTACCTGCAAAGTGGTGGTGCTTGACTGTCATACGCCCACCATGAGAGTGCTGAGTAGTTTTCTTTTGATGGTCCTTCTGAGTCCTAGCTCAATCTTCTTCCATGCATCTTGCCATAGTGACTGCCTCGTCCAAGTCGCGAGGTCTGCTAGACATAACTATGCCTTGAAGTCCATCACGCAACCCATATATAAACTTGTCTGCTCTGGCCTCATCTGTAGTGTAGAGGTGAGGGCAGTACACCTCCAAGTGTCGATACTTAGTAACATATTCCTTCAAGCTCAATTGATTTAGCTGCAATTCAAGAAATTCTTGCATCTTTTTGTTTTTGGCATGTGCTGGGAAGTACGTGCTGAAGAACGAATCTCTGAACTGCTTCCAAGAGATCGTCTGATGGTCTGCAAACCGGATCTCTCGAGTCGATTGCCACCATATTTTGGCATCACCTTTAAGCATATACGAGCCATAGTTTACTTTGTCAGCTCCTGGCACCTTCAGAACCTCAAAGATACGTTCAACCTCTTCCATCCATTCTTTTGCCTTGTCTGAACTGCCATCTCCAGTAAAGACAAGCGGCTGCATCAACATAAAATGCTTGAATGACACCGTTGTTGCTTTCTCCTTAGGTGGTGCGGTGGTGTCTCCAGTAGGAGATGCTTGGCTTCTCTGGTTACCGACCATCGACTGCATTAGCGAGGTTAGTGTCTGCAACGTCGTCAGCAATATAGCCTGCTGATCCACCGGTGGAGTCTGGCTCGGTGGGGTTTGAGCACCCACACTAATCTGGGCATTCTGTTGCCCTGAGGTACTGTCATCATGTGGGGTATGCGCATCAAAATGAGCCAGACTTGGCTTCCTTTGTGCTTCTGTAGACGGCTCAGCACGCTTCTTACCCCTACGTTGATGTTCCATCTGTGCAAACAAGAACCTTTATTCTCCAATCACGTCTAAGACCAAACTCACAAATCAAATCATAACGTGCATTAACACAAAGTTCACAACGTCGATCACATTATGTACTTATACTTGTAAAATCAAAACTACAATAACAATTTAATCAAATAAGTGTGTACCTGGGCAACACGGCTTCACAAATAGGCTTTAACTCACATCCATAGTGGGGTTTGCCATGGCTCTGATACCAAAACTGTCACACCCCGACCTTTTAACACCCAAACATTTCTTTTTTCTAAACATCAAATATCGAGGTGCGACTACACAACAGTTCAAAAGAGATGAGCCAAGCAATTCAAAACAATGAGGCGAACTTTCATTTATATAACAACTTTGTTTCATACAAAATCACATCTATGTGTATGACAAAAATGCCCAAAACTACATGATTGATGTCTAACAAAAAACAAGACATCAATACAATCAAACCAAGACGCGCCGGCACAACATAAGAAAACAAAACCCAAAACCTACCCAGTAGGACGTGAGCGAAGCCATCTGCTCAACCTGCTGCCCGGGGTCCGCTAAAACCTAAAAAAGGAAACAACTGAAGGCTTAGTCTTCGTAGTATGGCAACAAGTCAGGAAAATACCAAACCCTCTTAGATAGAGCTCAAATAAGAAAACAAATATCAAAACCATCTATCATGTCGTGTAAGAGCTCGACACGTAAAGGCCACTCAATGGCCACAGTCACACAATTTGAATAACATGCCTTCATATCATTCACATGCACATCAATCACATACATTCAGTCTTATACATTACATTTTCATTAACTTTAGTGAATTAACAGTTCCTGTGGGTGCAACACAGGCACATGCACACCATGGGCGGCCTACAACCGAGAAACAACCCCCGTGGTAGCCCATAATAGTATCGATCCATTTCATCCGCTGCAGCGGTAGAGCACTCATCCATGGATGTGTAAATTTCAAGGAGAGATACTCAGTGTTCCCTAGGACACCCAGGTTGGGAAGGCGGGAGCCCAACGCTCCAAGCACAACACACAACAGTACCCTGGGGCCTTGCACCGCCTGCGCTCCGAACAGGCGAGACCATTGGCGAAAGAGGGACGTCTCCCAAAAACATAGCTACATCCCACTGGCCTTTCATCTCTTAATCATTCATTATTATCATTAGATTAACACATTCACAAGCTGACTGACTAGCTCATGAGGTTGGTGCACTTCATGAGTGCATCCACACATCCAATTGCCTCCACACGAGGTCTACACATAACAATAACAGTCATAGCTAGCCGTCATACAATACGGGTACAACTACCCTCTAATCCATTTATTTGCATCATTTCCTGCTGCAATGTTCATGCAACAAAACACAACATTCACATCAATTATCACATCAATCACATCTTTGAAAAACTTAGCCAAACCACAGAGAGTAATCTCGATCTGTGATTGGCTCGTAGCTGTCCTATGCAGTTATTATTCTATGATGCTTTCTAATGCACAATTGGGGTCGAGGAGACACTCGACTCGGTACCCCACCTCATCTGTCCTAAACAGTTATCAATTCTAGCATGCACATTCAAATGCGTAACATTTTCAAAACAACTACTAATAACCTTTCAAAACAATTCATATCATATATCAATTCATATACATGCATACACACATTCATTCATAATACAATCATTCAATTCACATCACAAATCCTAGAATCCCATGATCCTAGGAACACACATTCACACATTTGTCCAGGCAGGGATTTGCCTGGAATGTCGCCATACCTGTGGCGCGCTAACAAACTCTTCAAAATGCCTCGAGCTTCAATTCTGACAACCCAAGGTCGACGGAACGTTCCTGGTGTACCTGCAGACATAAACAAAATATCAGATTTCTACAAGTTAGCTACGCAATCCAAACAAATACAAAACAAAATCATTGAGGCACATGCTATCGCCTCAAGAAGGTGTCGACCTACAGGCCCTCCAATAGGCCACTTCGCAACTTCTTGCCGTTGCCACCCAACGTCAAAACCCAATGCTTCACTCAATCCATCCTTAACACATTTCTCATTAACTTTCCTTTAGTTGAGGCGTCTTCCCTACATGCACACCCCCTTCCTACCTACACATACCACCCACGTCGACCAAGGTGCTCCAAGCATTCCCAAAGACGGTCCTACGCTTCTTCACAACGTCACTAACTCTACCATGCTTCCCTATTGCATCGGAAATCAACCTATCATGCTTAAAAGAACATGATAAACACGAATCATCGCTTCTCCCACATAATCCTACACTTTTCCCAAAAAGCAAGGTCGCTTGCATGCATTTCAAACCATCAATTCTACCTTCTAGAATGCTCAAACAATAATTATACGTGTTTCAAAGAAAAATATATAATAAAATGAGTTCAATTACGCCTTGCTTACCCCAAATCAAGAGTCTAGGCTACTGCAATCCTTTCGGCAGCCACCTCACAAGTCCAAAGGGTCCCCAAGCAGCTAAAATCCTTCAATGCCGCCACACCAAGGCCTTCTAATCACTGTTATGTGGGAAAGAACACGTCTCCCAAACTGGAATCTAATCAAGCAGTGATAAAATCAGTGAAGAAGAGTGCTCGGTTGGGGAAAAATGGAAGAACAAATAGAAAATGGGGAGAAGAGATCAAGTAGGGAACGTGAGGGTAGGGGAAAGGCGCTGACAAAAGAGACGGACAGAAGAGAGAGTGAGGGAAGGAGGGTTCAGACAGAAATGGGGAAGAAGGGCAGTGAGGGTGAGAGAAGAGAGAGAGTAGTTGGGGGAGTGAGGAGAGGGATCGTGCGGGCGAGAACTAGCGGAATAGGGAAAGCGAGTGGTGGAGAAGGGCAAATCGCACGAGAGAGAGAGAGAGAGTTTACCAAAGCGCCACCGCCGCAGTCGTCGCTGCGACCGCCGTCGCCGCTGCTCCACCCACCACCCTCGATCTTCACTATGCTGCGGTCATAGCAGACAAAGAGGGGGAACAACGGAGGAGAAGGCAAGACGAGGGAGGAGAGGCGGTGTCGGGCTCCTTACACGTGTGGGGCTCGGGTCCGGGTCTGGACCCTGACTCGACCCGTTCTGCCAAAGAAACCGAGCGTTACAGTTTTTTTGAGATGGCAGAGGCAATAATGTGAAGTTGGCAAAATCAAGGTTTGCCTAGACGAGGTTCTTGACGGTGTGATTTGCCAAGAACTTGTTTATCTTAAAAAGCCAAAATAACTAGGCCCAATTTTGTGGGGGCACAAGCACTGGGAGGGTGGTGGAGGCCTTTTGGTGTGACATATCCAAAAATCTCAAGTGGTGTCTCCAACATTACAAAGTCCGAAGCCAGACAAACCTTCCTCAAAGTTGTATTACATGTCAAGAAGCCTTGTACTTCAGATTAGATTTCAACCAAGACTGGCCAACATCAGGTTTGACCTCAACTTTGTGAAAAAGCGACAAACCAAGTTATAAATATCATGAATAGTCCAAAAGGAATGATAATAATGGATACGGTATACATGACCTACTTAATGCAGCATAAAATGGTGTTGTAGTCCTGTGATCGAAAAACCTGCTCTAGAATATTTTTCACACATAAGGAAAATAATACAAGGTTAGATATATGACTAACTACATGTTCATTGAGCCTGACAAAATATATGTGTGCAAAAAAGAGTCAACCAAAGAGAAAAAGAGGATGAAAAGAGTTCACATTGATTGCCAAACCATGAGTACCAATCCTTAGAATTCCCAATGTTTATCCTATATTCTTATGTCAAGGATCATTTAGAGCAGTTTTAAGTAGTGGTTTTCTGATGAATAGTTACTGGACACCATCAGAATGAATAAATATATAATAACAAAGGTACATATTAAACACCATTTAACTGATATTTCCTTAAAAAAAAGAATACCACAAAAATGTAATACTTGGACAACAAGGGTTTCTTCGATATTCTGGAATTTGGGATCTTTTATCCTTTTCTAGTGACATAATCACTTCAAAGCAACACCATTACCTAACACAAATTAAAATTTAACTGGGAAAATGGCTTTAACATGCCCTTCTGAATTTTCCAATCAAATGGGTTCAAGCTTGATGCTTCCAACTTCAATAGAATTTCATCTTTTCTTGGAGAAGGTATTGGAACCTCCACATGCTGCAAAATTAAATAGTGCAATATAATATTACATAAACCAACAGGATATGCAACAGTATATCGTAGTTTTGATTGTCATTATGATATATGCTTTCAAATATTGTGATGATGCATCTTTGCAATTTGATTTAAAAGACTTTTCATGGACTTAGTAATAAGAATGGAGGTTCTTACTTGTACAAATAGAGTACCAATGTAGGGGTAAGAAGCAAGGTGGGCTACTGAGGCACAGAGAAAGCCAAGTTCGGTCCATTCAAATTTACATACCCCACTAGACAATAGTACGTCGGGGCAAACGTTTTTGCCTAGACTGGTGCAGGTGCCCAAACCCCACCAATGCAGATTCTTCCTGTAGGCCAATAAGTTATACTATTGATGACTTTGTAGACGCTGACCTCTCTAGTATAGTCGACGGTCAGTAAGCATAGAAGCCATGCATCTCCTACAGGAGACCATTGCACCGTCTAAGGAGAATGTGACTTCGGTGTCATTTAAGTAGTTCATGTCGTACATTCACCTGTCTTTACTGGAGATGGGAAGGAGTGGATTGAAGAGGTAGAGCACATCTTTGATCTTCTCAACATGCTGGAAGGAGATAAAGTGAAATATAGCTCGTACTTATTGAAATGTGATGCCAAGCAATGGTGGCAATCAACCCATGAGATTCAATTCGTAGGTCAACAACTGATCTCATGAAAACAATTCAGAGATTCATTCTTCAACACCTACTTCTCAGAACATGCAAGAAACGAAAAAATGCAAGAATTCCTTGAGTTGCAACAGAACCACATGAGTTTGAAGCAGTATGTTACTAAGTATCAACACTTAGAGGTGTATTGCCCACATCTATAGACCACTTACGAGGTTAGAGCAGATAAGTTTGTGTATCAGTTGTGTGATGGATTGCAAAGCAAGGTGATGCCTAGTAGGCCCCGCAATTTGGACTTGATGGTCGCCATGGCTAGATGCATAAAGGAGGATTGGGCAAGGACACAAAGGGACCACCATAAGAAGTCAAGCCAACACTCACACGGTGGGTGGATGCAGACCAAACACAACAACTTCGTGGCTGTAGGAGCTCTTAGATGAGGGTTTCATTTGACCCAGCGTGTCACCTTTGGGAGCACCCATGTTGTTTGTTAAGAAGAAGGATGAGGCGATGTGTTTGTGTATATATTACTGCATGTTGAATCAAGTCACCATTAAGAATAAGTATCAACTTCTTAGAATTGGATACTTGTTTGATCAGCTCAAGAATGCAAAGGTATTCTCCAAGGTTGATCTACGAACAGGTTATCACCAGCGAGACAGGAGGAAGATGTTACTAAGAATACCTTTCGAACTAGTTATGGATATTATGGATTCAGGGTCATGTCTTTTGGGTTGACCAATGCACCTGCAGCATTTATGGACCTCACGAATAAGGTTTTTCAAGACTACTTGGATTGATTTATTATTATATTTGTGGATGATATTTTGATGTATTCAATTAGCAAGGCAGAGTATAGAGATCACTTAAGGAGTGTGTTGGAGATTTTGCGTAAACATAAATTATATGCCAAGCACTCAAAATGTAAATTTTGGCTAGAGAATGTAAACTTCTTTGGTCGTGTGATATCGAAAGATGGAGTTTCTATAGACCTTGCTAAGGCATCGACAGGACAAAACTAGAGAGCAACACATAGCGTAACTAAGGTTAGAAGCTACTTGAGATTGGCAGGGTACTATACAAGACTTTTCGAAAACAGCTATTACCATAACTAAGCTATTAAGAAAAGGAATAAAGTTTGTTTAGGATGAGGAGTATGAGAAGAGTTTCCAAACTCTGAAGGACAAGTTTACCACCACCTATCTTGACACTTTTATATGGTAATTATGGATTTGTGGTATACACCGATGATCGGGAATCAATTATAGCTATGTATTGATGCAACATGGTCATCTGGTGGCTTATGCATCTACACAGTTAAAGACAGATGAGAAACATTATTCTACTCATGATTTAAAATTGTGAGTGGTAGTATTGACACTGAAGATATGGAGACACTATCTCTATAGGACAGTGTTCGAGGTGTTTACAAACCACAAGTTATTGAAGTGCATATTATCTCAAAAAGATCTCAATCTGAGCAAAGAAGATGCATCAAGTATCTAAAGTCATTACGATTTCAAAATATCATATCATCTAAAAAAAGGAAATGTGGTGGCTGATGCTTTGAGCAGACATGTTGAGGTAACGATATGTAGTATGATGAATCACTTTTGGACATTGTTGCAATATGTGATAGCATCAAACCTCACCTATGTGATGAGAACAAAACAACTATGATTGCCTTAATACGACATCCATTATTGAAAGAGTTTCTAGTGAAGCAAAAAGAAGACCCTGATTTTGCTAGAAACACGAAAAAAGTAAGAAAGCAGATTTTCCTGCTTATCAAGATGAAGATGGTTCTTTGTGGCTTCGACAAAGATTGCGGGTCCCTAGAGATGAAGGGGTAAAATGTTCCCCCATTCATCCTCCTAAGTTCTCTCATGGCTGACCCTCACCATTTCTCTCTCTCTTATATATATATATATATATTCTCCATCACCCACTCTCTTGCCTCACTAACTCCCACTTGTCTTCGCATGCTCCCCCTCTCATATGTTTTTTCCTTTGCCCTTTGTCTCTCTCTCTCTCTCTCTCGGTTTATCTCTATCATTTTCCCTCTCTCCCATGTGTCTCCCTCAGCTGAACCCTCTGTCGTCCTCTCACCTGTTCTCTCACTCTCGAACTTAGTCTCTCTGCTCAGCAGAACCCTCTCCCTCTCAACCGAATGATGACTTTCTCTCGACAGTTTTTTTCCTCTCCCTCTCATGCTCTCTTAATCATTCTCTCTGTTTAGGGTTGTTTTGGATTTGCAGTTGGAGGAATGCGTCTTTCCCCTCATACCAGCAAATAAATAGGTGGTGTTGGTGGCGACGATAGCAGATAGCTTTTGGCTTTTGGTGATTGGTCAAACATTTGGATTAGTTGTTGGGGATGCTTATAGCAATGAGGACTCTATAAGAGGTGTGAGCGAGAACTAATTAAGCATATTTCATCTAATGTTCTCCTTAAGTACATGAACAATTATTGTTTGAGCATGTTAGACTCAAGATTAAATAATTTAGGATACATGATAGAGATTTTATTACATTGGAGAAGGTTTAAGATAGTTTTTGGAATGGTGTTGACCGATGGTATATTTTATTAAATTTTGCGACGCGTGTGGGAATGTTGGGTTACATATGAAATTATGATTTGAAGGGATGATAGAACGTGTAAATTATTAAGGTTTAGACATATACTAGGGCACAATAATAATACTCATTTTATGTGGGTTCGTTTAATTTTATGCTTACTAGTGAGCTAGGGTTGTCATCATCAAATTGACGAAGAAGAAACATGATTGCTGGAATGATGCCTCAACTAAGAAAGCAAGTTGAGAAACATGCTACTGATAGGTAGAGCGGGAATGTGAGAATGTGCATGACGGAGAGCAAGAGTGAGGTTTGATGAGATAAGAGAGCATTCCGTTGAGAGGGAGAGCCAAGATAGAGAGAGATGCCTCAACTGAAGGAGGTATGTGAGAGAGAGTTTGTGTGAGTAGGTTTGAACATGAATGAGGGAACATGTAAGAGGATGATCAAGGGTTCGCCGGAGGGAGACACACTTGGGAGAGAGAGCGACAATGAAAAAGAGACAAAGGGTGAGAATGATGGCGAGGAAGAAAAAGAAACAAAAACAGACGAGAAGGGGAAGAGTGCAGGAGACCAGTGAAGTCCGTGAGAGAGGGATTGGTTGAAGGAGAATGCAGCGAGAGAATGAGAGTGAGACATGATGAGGGTGAGAGAAAGCTGGTGGGTGAAAGAGCAAAGGTTGAGGGAGACAGCGGGACAAAGAGGGGAAGAGTGCAATAGAACAAAGATGAGATAAGGAGCAAGAATGAGAGAGCATGCAAAAGAGATATTGAGAAATCTGGAGGGAGGATTGTTGGGAAGAAAAAGAAAGAAAAGCAGATGAGAGGGGGAGAGCACAAGAGAATAGAGTGAGTCTGTGAGAGATGGCTTGGTTGAGTAAGAATATGACGAGAGAGCGAGAGAGCAACACTATGAGGGTGAGAGAAAGCTGGTGGAAAGAGCAAAGGATGAGGCACAACACTGGACAAAAAGGGGAAGAGTTAAGGAGAACAAAGATGAGATAGGGGCGAGAATGAGAGAGCAGGTAGAAGAGATAGAGAGAAATTGGGAGGGAGGATGGTTTGCCTCAACGTCGCCACCCTTCACCTCTGCCACCTCCGCATATTCCTCTTCCACACCTTCCTCTTTCGCCTCTTGTTCCTTTGTGCCAAGCCCCGAATAATGAGAGGGACGAAGAGGGCGACCCCCAACATCAGGATTCCCTATTCATGTGCGTGAAATTTGGGTCCAGGTCTGGACCCAAATCCAGACTCGACCTGCTCATGCGTCAAATGTTACATCCTACCCTCAAATAAAATTTTGTTGTCGAAATTTAGATCATACGTCAATGTGAGAACATGTGTGGATATTTCTTTCGCATATCAGCCTCAAGCTCCCATGTGCTCTTCTTCAACCCCTGGTGTTGCAATTCCACTTTTATTAGAGGAATTCCCTTAGTGTGAAGTACTTGCTTTTTTTATCCACGATACTAATAGGTTTTTCATCCATTGTCAAGTCATCATCAAATCATCAATCATGTGTGTAGGATCTGACACATACTTTTGAAGCAAGAAGACGTGGAAAATGTCATAAACATGAATCAACTTTGGTAGTAGTGCCAATCTGTATGTCACCTTTCCACTTTTCTAATATTTCAAAATACCCATTGAACCTCAGGCTCAATTTTCTATTAACATCGAATCTAAAAATTCCTTTAGTAGATGAAATTTTCAAACACATGATCACCAACCTCAAAGGCTAACTCTCTGCGTCGAATGTCAGCATAACTCCTCTGTCTACTTTGAGTTGTCAATAACTTCTTCCTTATCAATTGTACTTGATGGGTGTTATGCTGCAATACCAAGGGGTTTTCGATCTTACCATAACCCATTTTGATCCAACAATTTGGTGATCTATGAGGCCTTCCATACCAAGCCTCGAAAGGTGCCATCCCAATATTAAAATGGTGACTATTATTATGTGTAAACTCTGCCAACTTTACATGTTTATCTCATTTTCCTTTCCAGTCTAAAATACAAGCACGTAACATGTCATCTAAAGTATGGATGGTCCTCTCAGATTCTCATCAGTTTGGGGGTCGAATGCTATGCTCAACTTATGCTTAGTTCCAATGCCTTTTACAATTGCCTCCAAAACTTAAAAAGTAAAATGTGGATCTTGATTTGCAGTAATAAACTTCAGTACCCCATGCAGTCTTACTATCTCACCAATATATAACTCTGGGAGACTTTCCAAAGAGTAATTAATTCTGATTGGCAAGAAATGAGCTGACTTTGTAAGTCGGTCAACGATCACCCATATGGCATCATGTTGTCTTATGATGTGAGGCAAATTTACTATGAAATCCATTATATTGTTCTCTCAATTCTACACTAAAATATCTATCCTCTACAACAATCCTCCTAGCCGTTGTTGTCCTAGTTTGACTGGATAGCAAACTAAGTGCCACATATTCTACAATTTCATGATTCATTCTAGGCCACTAATAATTTTTTTTTTTATATAATGAAATGTCTTTATATTACCAATGTATGAAAAATTTAGATTTATGAGCTTCACCAAGCAATTGATGCTTCACCCCTTCATTTCTAAGGACCCACAATCTTTGTCGAAACCACGAAGAACCATCCTCATCCTGATAAGAAGAAGAATCTGTCTTCTCACTTTCTTTCATTTTTTAACAAAACCAGGTTCTCCCTTTTGCTTCAATATAAGCTCCTCCAACAATGGATATCATATCAAGACTATCATAGTTGTTTTGTTTTCATCACATAAGTGAGGCCACCATGCTATCACATCTTGCAACAATGGTCCAAAAGTGATTCATCACACTACATATCCTCTGCATGTCTGCTCAAAAGAGCAGCTTATCTTGAAACAAAAGGAGGATCCTGAGTGTGCTAAAAATATAAAAGAAAGTAAGAAGATGGATTTTTCTTGGTATCAAGATGAAGATGGTTCATTGTGGTTTCGACAAAGATCATGGATCTTAGAGGTGAAGGGGTGAAGCGTTAGTTGTTTGATGAAGCTCACAAATCTAATTTTTTTATACACCCCGGTAGTACAAAGATGTTTTAGGATATGCAACAAAATTATTGGTGGCTTGAAATGAAACATGAAATTGCAGACTATATGGTAAAATGCTTAGTTTGTCTGCTAGTTAAAGCAGAACATCAATGCCATGAGGCTTGTTGTAGAGGATAGATATTCCAATATGGAAGTGAGAAGACGTTACGATGGATTTCGTGATTGGTTTGTCACACACCAGGAGACAACATGATGCCATATGAGTGATTGTTGATCGGCTTACAAAGTCTGCTCATTTTCTGCCAATCAGAATCAGTCAATAATTAGAAAGTCTCACAAAATTATATATTTGTGAGATAGTGAGATTGCATGAGGTGCCAAAGTCTATTACTGCGGACCGAAATCCATGTTTTACCTCTAGGTTTTGGGGGCAATTGCAAAAGACATTGGGTACCAAGCTTAAATTGAGTATAGCATTCCACCCCAAAATTGATGGGCAATCTAAGAGGACCATTCAGACCTTAGAGGACATGTTATATGCATGTGTTTTAGACTGAAAAGGAGAATTGGATAAACATGTCAAATTGACAAAGTTCGTGTATAAAAATAGTTACTACTCTAGTATCGGAATCACACCATTTGAGGCCTTGTATGGAAGGACATGCAGATCACCAACTTGTTGGATTGAATTGGGTGATGGCAAGATTGAAAACCCTTTGGTGTTGTAGCATTACATCGACCAAGTACAATTGATAAGGAAAAGGTTATTGACAGCTTAGAGTAGACAGAAGAGTTATGCCGACATTTGCTGCATAGAGTTGGCTTTTGAGGTTGGTGATTACGTGTTTTTGAAAATTTCTCCTACTAAAGGCGTTTTTCGATTCGGTATTAAGGAAAAGCTGAGCCCAAGGTTCATTGGACATTTTGAGATATTAGAAAAGGTCGAAGATGTGGCATACAGATTGGCACTACCACCTAATTTGAGTCATGTTCACGATGTTTTTCATGTTTCCATGCTTTGAAAGTATGTACCGGATCCTACACATGTGATTGACTTTCAATGTATCCATGTGCAAGATGATATGACGATGGAAGAAATACTTACCAGAATTGTGGATCAAAGAGAGCAAGTACTTCACACTAAGAGAATTCTTTTAGTGAAAGTGGAATGACAATACCATGGGTTGAAGGAGAGCACATGGGAACTCGAGGCTGATATGTGAAAGAAGTGTCCACACCTGTTCTTGCATTGAGGTATGATCTAAATTTCGAGAACGAAATTTTATTTAAGAAGGGTATGATGTAACATTTATGTCTTAGCAAATCGGGTTGGATCGGGTCCAGACCCGGACCTGAGCTCCACGCTCGAAGAGGAAGCCCGACGTGGGTTCTTCTTCCTTGTCTCCCTCTTCTTCGTTCTCTCGCCTCGCTGGTGGGAAGGCGTCACCGAGAAATAGGAGGTGGGAGAAGGAGCAGCGACGAAGGTGTGGCGATGTTGAGGTAAGCTCGCCTGCTTTCTCTCTCTCTCTTCTTTCTTCTCCTTCTCCCTCTCTGTCCTGAGCATTCTTTGTTTAATCCCTTTATTCTGCCTACGCTCTCTCTACTTGAACTCTGTCCACGTCTCTTCTGTCTCCTTTCTTCGCAACTCTCTCTCTCTACCACTAGCCATTTTCACGTGCAGGTCCCTCTCTCATCGTCTCCCTGCTCTCACTCTCCCTACTGCCAATCTCCCCTCACTCACAACTCCTTCTCACTCTCACCTTTAGCTGAGCACTCTCTGCATTCCCCCTCTCACCTGTCCTTTCTTCACCACACCCGATTGTTGTCTCTCCCTAACCATGTGTGTGTCTCCCTCAGCCGAACCAGCTCCCTCACTACTGGATGCTCTATTCTCATGACAGACCCTCCTTTTAAACTCTTTTTCACTCATTCTCACTCTATTTGGTGATGTTTGATCAAATTGCAGCTTGGAGACGTGTCTTTCCCCTCATAACAATGAATAGAAGGTGTTGGAGGCGACAACAATATATAATTTTAGCCACTTGGTGATCGGTCGAGCACTTAAGATGGTTGTCGGGAGCATTGCAGTAGCTAGGACTCTAAGAGTAGGGTGAGCGAAGCCTAATCAAGCATAAATTATATAATATTTTATGTTATTGCATGTACAATTATTATTTGAGCATACTAGACTCAAGATTGGATGATTTAGAATGCACGTTAGCGACTTTGCTATTTTGGAGAAGGTCTAGGACTGTTATGGAGGGGTGATGATCTAAGTATATAATTATCTTTTTAGCATGATGGGTTGATTTTGAAGCAGTTAGAAAACATGATAGAGATTTGATGTTGTTGAGACGGCTTAGAACCATTTTAGCGAACTCGTGAGGAATGCTATGGTTGATGTGCATACTACGTCACTTGTTGACAAAGAGACATATTGGAGGGCTTTGTGGGCTGATGCTACCAGTCGGCACTCACTTGAGGTGATGACCTATGACTTAATGATTCTATTTCAAACTTGTATATAATATAAAGTGAAACGAGTATAAATCTTATCGCTTGACTTTATTGCAGGTACATCGGGTACGTCAGATAGACCTTGAGCAACAAGATTTAAAGCTCAAGGTGTTTCGGGTAATTTTGGCGATGCATGACAGGTATGGCGGCATTCCAGATAAATCCCTGCCTGGGGGCCAAATTTAGAGCGCATGGTTTTTAGGATCATAGGATCCTATGTTGTGTTTGTGAATGACGTGTGTGTTATATGCTTATTGCTAAATGAATGTATGCATGTGATTGAATGATTATGAGATTAGTTGAGTGTTTTTAAACTACTACGCAATGGCATATGCATGCTAGCAATTAACTGGTTAAGGCATATTAGGTGGGGTATCGAGTCGAGTATATTTTCAACCCCGATTGTGCATTAGAAAACAACTTAAAATGATAATTGCATAGGACAGCTACGATCCAATCACAGATCGAGACTACTCTCTGTGGTTCGACTAAGTTTTGTATGATGTGATTGATATATTTGATTGATGTGAATGTTGCAAGATGTTTTGTATGCATTGCCATAGACATGATGCAATTAAATGAATTTGAAGGGTAAATGTACTTGTAAAATTATGACCGCTAGCTAGGAATATTGACTATATGAGTAGCGCTCGTGTGGAGGCATTTGGAGGTATGAATGCACTCGTGAAGTGAACCAATCTCATGTGTTAGCCGGTCATTTTGTGAATGTGCTATCATAATGATAAGTACGAAAAAATAATAGATGTGAGGCCAGTGGGTTATGACAATGGGTTTGGGAGATGTCCTGTCCTCGCCACTAGTCTCGCCTGCTCGAAGCACAAAAGGTGCAAGGTCTCAAGATATCGTTGTGTTATGTACTTGGAGCATTGGACTTATGCTTTCCCAATTTGGGTGTCCTAGGGAAGGCTGAGCAACTCATAATTCACACATCCATGGCAGTTGCAACATGAACGGATCCATATTATTTTAGGCCGTCACGGGGGTTGTCTCCCGACTGTAGGTCACCCATGGTGTGCACGTGCATGTGTTTTCACCCACATGAACTGTCATTGCACTAAAGCTAATATAAATGAAATGATTGTAAATGAAAAGAATGTGAATGAAATGAATATGCATGAAGGAAATGTGATCACTAAGTATGTTAATTGTGGCCATGGAGTGGTCTCTACATGTCGTGGTATATGTGAGGTGCTTCAATGACGAGTCATGTGACTGCAAGCTCCTATCATGACATGATAGTATTTTGTTTTCATATTTGTTATATCCTAGATTCGAGCCCTTACCTTAGAGAGTTAGGGATTTATTTGGTTTGTTGTCATACTCCGAAGGATAAGCCTTCCGTTGTTTACCTTTTCAGGTTTTGGCGGAGCTGGGGCAGCAGGTTGATCAGATGGTTCAACTCACATCATACTGGAGAGGTTTTGGGTCTATTGTAGTGTCAGCATGTCATGTTTTGTTCTCATTGATGTCTTGTTTTTGTTAGGCATCAATGTTTTAGTCTTGGGGCATTTTTGTCATATGTATTATTGAGAAATATGAAGTGAATTTTGTATGAACTGAATTTACTATATAATGAAATGTTTGCCCCATTGTCTGTTGATGTGCATAACTCTTTTTGAATCGTTGTGTCATCGCACCTCGATGTTTTTTGTTTTAACAAAAACAAAAAAAGTTATTTGGGGGTCAAAGTGTTGCGGTGTGACATATCTAACAGCTCATGTAGTTGGTTCTTCAATTCTCCTAGTTTGTTGGTGCCATACAATATGGTGCCTTAGAAATATGGACTGTCCCTAGTAAAACCTCTATCGTGAGTACAAGTTCCCATATTGGAGGCAAACTAGTCAATTCTTCAAGAAACACTTTGTGGTACTCATTCACAATGGCTACATCCCCTAGCTTCACTAGCTTAGTCTCACTAGTCAACATGTTGACCAAGAATGCAACACTTTTTTTTTAATAATCGTTTAGTCTTTAGTGCTGACACCAATATCTTACTGGTTCGACTGACTTTTCGAACTTGGAATATCACTAGCTGCATCTTATGAGTCAACAACTATATCTGCTTCTTTCTACAATCTATAAGGGCATAATGCATATATAGCTAATCCATGCCATAATAACATCAAACTCAGTAAGACTTGTGATCACCAAATATGTAGGAAAATAACGTTGATGGATCACTACATCCACATCAAGTAGATACTGGCTACATGAATCTTGAGCATGCATAGGGTCGACTACTTTTAAGGCATACAACATCATCTTAGATGACACATCTAGTGAAGTGGCGAATCAACTAGATATGAAAGAATGAGTCACCTCTGCATCAAATGACAATCTGGCGATGTGAGAATCTACTTTGCATTTTATCCAATCTTTAACATGGGCACCAAAGGAAGAAAACAAGGTTTCATTTTGAAGTTTATCATTAAGTTGTAGGCAATTGTCCAATTCATTTTTGGGATATGCAATTTGAGGATTCATCATTTTGTTACTGCAACCATGGTTCCAACCATAGTGTCCTAAACAAAATGAATTTATGTTGTAGAAAACATTTATGTTCCCATATTCCTTTCTTTTGATGTGGTTTCCTAGTCATACTAAAACTTTTTCTCTCATCAATTAGCTAGTCATAGTAGGGCTTTGTGCAAACCTTGTCATTTCTGCCAAGTGCCTCACATTGTATACAAAATGGCACAACTATGCCTTGTGGATCTACTTGGTTGCTTATAAAGGTTTCTGCTTCTTGTAGGTCTTGTTTTAGATGCTTTTCATCTCTCACTTGGCTGCAGTTTTTAACGTTTGAATATTCTCTATTTTGTCCCTGTAGTTTGATTTATCTGGTGGTAACATAGACTCTTCTAGCTAGCTTCCTATTTTTCTAAGGTGGGACAACTGCACTATGTTCCCACTATCAATAAACATGTTTTGTAGGTCATGTTCTCCAAGAATCGATTCTAATATATGTAATATGCTATTTTTTTTTAGCATGTTCCTACAAGTAGACAAGAATCATGCATTATGAAGTGAATGCATCAACCGTTTTCCAAGAGCAGGAGACCTAGATTAGTAAGGAAGAAAACTATCAATAGAGCTTATGGTGGAGTTTTGTCAGACAATGTTCTAGACGGATACATGCCTTTCTTCCAAGGTTTATAATATGCGTATCATGGACAGCATGTCGTTATCGTTTTTCATCTTAAATTGGCTTTCTTTGTCGCAAGGGCATCCTGGCTTTCATCATAGTTGAAGAGCTGAAATTGTTAAGAATGCATTAATGCTAGGCTAGAAAACACCCAACTAGTTTGTTATTTTTTTGTACAATTGAATAATATTTATTTATTGGTTGTTCTAAAGTATTTTTTTGTACTGCTTTTGTATATTTGATCATTTTTTAAATCTTTATGAGATTGTAACTTACAAAACTGCTAAGTGAATTTTCAGTCTCAAGCCACCAACATACAGTTTCCATATTATTTTTATGATTATTTTTTATCCAACTGTTTTTTTGTTGGATTTTGAAATTGATGGAATTGTGCTTTAGGTTAGAAGGTTGCAGCAGTATATGTGAATCTAACAGTCTGCCAATTCCAAAATTTTAATTCCATTTCAATCAAAAAGACATTTTTTAGTTCTAAGAACAAAACTCCAAGTTATCAAACATAAGTGGAAATCAAAATTGGATGGAACTGGAATGAAACATTTTCAAATGAAAATTTGATACTGGAAATAAAAAGCGCCCTTATAATCCAAAGGAACACCAATCATCGGTGTCAGGCTTGGAACAGAAACTTGCACCCCGCCAAACTGGAGACTAGCAATCAACCCTCTAGACCTCAGTTTCCCATAATGCTGTCATGTCCAGACGGTGCTGATGAATTTCCAACTCACTAATGCTAATTCCAAATGCATATCTTCATTTCATTACTTTCGAGGGTTGACTGTAGCGAGAGAGAGAGAGAGAGAGAGAGAGAGAGAGAGAGAGAGAGAGAGCTGTCTAAGATTAACAGATGAAATATCATTACGTTTAAACAATATTTACATGCCATATATGAACATGAAACATTTCAACTTCATTATTGTGAGATTGGAGTCCAATGACAACCAATATGGAGCACAATATATACAGGAAACACTAAATCATCTACCCCATTTAAGGCTCTAAGCCCAAGAGGGACAAAGGGATCCAAAGAATGTCATGACTATTTAGCCCTCAGACGTATGTTGAATTTGGCCATGTATTTTCACTGACCCAACAACATATCCACCAAGGATATCTTGAAAAGAATGCTGGTGCTGGCAAAGGTTAGTCTGCTAGAGGTGCCTTTAACTCTGTTCCTTTATCTTTTTATCTTCCTGAAGTGCAAAACCCTCTCTCCATTTTGCATCTTATGGGTCAGGGCAAATGAAAAACAAGATATTCCAGGAAAATGGTCAGGACTATGTACAGTTAGACAGGGTCTCTCCATGGATAACCCATCGCACGAAACTATCTGAAAATTCGTGTATATTGGAAGATCTGTCCTGCAAAGCTTGATCTATCACTGTCGCATCTTCTTCCTGCAACAATGGCAACCAAATCACCTTATGAGATCACTCAGAAAAAAACCTCAACAAACTAAACAGGTCTGACAGGAATTCCAATTGTTCCCATTAATTATCATCATGAAAGACAAAAACAATCAGATAAAAATTGATGAGAGAGCTGGAGGTTTGAAAAAGGCATGATAAACCAAACTGCCATTCAACAGATTTTCTGACATGGAGGCCAACACTGACCTTCATGCTTGCTCCCTGCTCACTTTGGGATATCATTTCAGCACGGACACCGGTTATCACATTCTCCAATGATTGGCCAGCAACTGGGGAATTGGTGAGTGCAGATCTGCAGCCAGGGCAGCCAAATTGTATATTTCATTACTCAACTTCCCCAGAAATTAAGAGAAAAGGAAGACTCATAATAGGCAAGCTATTGATTGTGCAAAAACTTGAATCCATCTTTAAGCACAGGACCACCTACGGTAGCAAAATGTGGCTGACATAAGTTCCACCCAAATGTGAAGGCAACTTGAAGGACATTCTTTGCTGAACAACCGCTTGAATGCACTTACCTATTCTGCTAAAAGAGGCCTGAGAAATGTATCACTCTCTCTAACATGCCATCCCCTTTTTCTGGTTGAGTGGGGATGCAACCAAACATCGCCTAGTAGAACCTTGAAAATTGTGGTCAAAATAGAAGCTGACTCACACATTATAAGCAAACTAAAGCTTGAGGTCACACTCCTAGTTACACTGAGTAGTTCTCCTAAAGTCTGTACACACGAAAATGATTAGAATGGCCATACCAACATGGTGCAACTCATCACTGTTATGGGAAGTACCTTCACAATTTGAACCTTAAAGTGAGCTTGATGTATCAGGTTGAATGAGTCACAGATTAGTTTCCCTTGATGCAGGTTCCTATTGTCTCTTCAAACTAAACGTACAAGCTTGAAGCTAGAGACCTTTCTTTGTATGGCACTGCCTTCTGCCTACTATAAGCAAGACTTAGAGAACACCTTTTGCTCGAATGATAAACCATGAACATGGGAAGGTTAAGACACGAATCAGTGGGTTGGATCCAAGACTTGGAACGTCATAAGAGTAATCCAAATGTTCACCTAAAATAAACAATGCTTAAAAATTTGTACTTGCTGGACCAGAACAAATAGGTGGATTGTCAGTTGTGTGCTGTCCTATAATCAATTCAATAGATCCTACAGCTTATGCTGGGCCAAAAGCTTCACGTGGCATTATCAAATTAATTTGGTACTACTGTAGACCAACAGACATGGAGTTGTAACAGGTTTACACCTCTGACAAATATGAATAAACCAAAAAAACTCAAGTAGAGTTGGATGCATCAATGGCCAGCTAGGACAGCAGATTAATAAAATATTAGAACTTCAATGGACAATACTTGCAGTTTAATGAAAAAATTCCGAGAAAAAACGGCTAAGAGTTCTCAGCAAATAAACAAAAGATCCTTTACTGAAGAAAAAGATAAACTGGCAATGGAGAGCCATTGGAAAAAATGATTAGAGGATGAGGCATGCTATGCTACTCCAAATATATGTATTTGTGTGTGTGTGTGTAACTAGCTATGCAACAAAGTTCAGGTTTGGGCAACAAAAATAATTTGATTGTGTATTAATTCTTCATCAGAAACATTTGATTCTTTACACCAATTAAGAAAAAGAAAAAAAAATGAGAAAGAATGTCATAGAAGAAAGTAACTCTAAGGGTTCATGGCTCATGAATATCAGCTCAACACTACAAAGGTAATTCTATCAGTATGAACAGATACTTGCCCTTCATAAGTTTCATCCTCACAAGAGTTACCAGATGATGACAACCAATCAATGCCTATGAAATTTGAGCTGCTTAGAATGCTCCCAGGGCTGTGCTCACTTACAGCACTGTTAAAGTAAGAATCTCTATTTGCATCTGGAAAGAGTTGTCTCCATGCCGCCGTTGCCACGAACCTACAGGTAAAATAGGAAATGGAATACTTTTAACAATAACATAGAATACTACTTGACATAAAATAATACAAAGGACGTATTTGGCATGTACACGTGGCATAGTGCACCACATGACATCTTAAATTTTGACCTTAACTATTAAACAATTTTTTTTCTACATTTTTGTGTGTAACATGCATACATGCACACACATGTGCAAAATATGCATATGTATATATATATATATATATATATATATATATATATATATATATATATATATATATATATATATATATATATATATATATATATATATATATATATATATATATATATATATATATATATATATATATATATATATATATATAGGGAAATTGAATGGAATGGTGACTTTGGCTTTTCAGAGTCACCAACAATCTAATCAAGGCTGTCCGATCCAACATGATGGATGGTTAAGAAAAAAACAAGGAGAAAAAGGCGATGGGCATTTTCATCATCTAATATTAGTCTACATATTTTTCTCCTTGTTTTTCTCTCAACCACCTATCTGCTCCAAACGACAATTAGACACGTCTTTTTCAAAAAAACACCAAAAAAATAAAAACCGTGAAAAAAATGCATATATACTCATTTTTTTGTATTTTTTATTAATTTTTATTTTTTTTATAACTTTCAGGATTTATTAAATGTTTTAAACTTTTTAAATTTTTTTTGAGATTTTCCTGAGATATACAACTTTGCTACATTAT
Organism: Nymphaea thermarum; assembly: GCA_011799765.1. Taxonomy (NCBI): domain Eukaryota; kingdom Viridiplantae; phylum Streptophyta; class Magnoliopsida; order Nymphaeales; family Nymphaeaceae; genus Nymphaea; species Nymphaea thermarum. Next base: position 42,346 of record JAANDH010001191.1, read on the forward strand.
ACCCGAGAAATTCCTTGCCGTATAATACTTGTACATGATATATGTGACATATATATATATATATATATATATATATATATATATATATATAAGAGGATTGTTCCATGCAACACCTTCACCCAGACATAACTCAGATGTGACTACTCTTTTGAAGAGTTCAAGTAAGTTAGCTCAAATTACCTGATTACAGACATATGCTCTAACAATTTGAAACCTAGCCTAAAATTAAATGTTAACCGCAAAAAAGTCAGAGCATCCATTAGAAAACATGGTCTAGTTTTATACTCAGCAAATGAACTGTTGAACTTCAATGTCGAATAAGCAATAATGAAGACGTAGAGGACAGAACTAGTTGAGAGAAGGTAGAGAAGAGAGAACAAGAGAGAAGACACGAGAGAAGAGAACACTTATGTTTCTTACAGCTCTCCTACTTCTAATAGAATAAAAAGAACTTATGAGGGTTATGTTTAACCCTTTACATAAAGAGTCCAATAAGTATTGAAAAATTCAAAGAACTACCTAATAAAATTTCAAAAATATAGAAAACCTCAAAACATAACATTTTCTCAACACTCCCCCTCAAGCTGGAGCATAGATGTCTATCATGCACAGCTTGTTACAAAACTTTATGAAATCAGATATAGGAAGAGCTTTAGTAAATATATCTGCAGCTTGATCTTCAGAAGCAACATATTCAGTAGAAATAATCTCTGCTTGAACTAAGTCTCTAATATAGTGACAATCCACCTCGATATGTTTGGTCCTTCATGAAAGACATGATTATTGACTATACAAGTAGTCGCTTTATTGTCACAATGCATTTTTATAGGTAGTTATTTGAATTCCAAGATCTTCTAACATCGCTCTAACCCAGGTGATTGTTGTGGCAGTTTGAGCTATAGAAACACGAAGAATAGGAAAAAGGAATACGATGAACAAGATGTAACGTGGAAAAACCCTCAACAAGAGGGAAAAAACCATGGATGAGGAGGAACTGGTGCCCACTAGCAACCAGACTCTCTTTCTCTTAAGATTTCATTCACACACTCAAAATTAGGGTTACAATCTTTAAGTAAGGCCCAACAAGGGCTACACGATGGATGGGGTATGGATCCAGACCTGGTCCCAAGACCTATCTAACATGCTTCAACACTCCTCCTCAAGTTGGGCATACATATCAAACATGCCCAACTTGGATACATTTCTCTCGAATGAAGTCAAAGATAGAGCTTTCATCAGAACATCAGCGGTTTGGACTTCAAACTTCATGTAAGGTAAGATTAACTCTTTAGCATCAATCCTTTCACGAATGAAGTGACGATCATTCTCAACATGCTTTGTTCTGTTGAGTAGTACAGGGTTGTTGGCTAAGTTGTTTGCAGACTTGTTGTCACAGTACATCTTCATAGGTCCTTTAATCTCTATTCCGATATTAGTCATCAATATTTTCAGCCATAGTAACTCTGACACTCCCATAGCAATAACTCTATACTCTGCCTCTGCACTATCGAGAACACACATCCTGTCTCTTGCTCCTCCAGACGACAAGGTTTCCTCCAGAACACACAACCTGCCCAGTCTGCATCGAAATACCCCTCGATCTCTACAGTCTCTTGTTTCACATACAAGAGTCCCTTGCCAGGATTCCTCTTCAAATAGCACAATATTCTGTCCATAGCCTTCAGGTGTGCATCAGTAGGTGCATGCATGAATTGACTCAGTACATTCACCGCAAAAGTGATATCTGGTCTCGTATGAGTAAGCTAAATCAACTTTCCAACCATACGTTGATATTTTCCCTTAGCTTCTTCACAGAGCAACTCTCCATCTCTAAGACTCAACTTGTGTCCAGTATCAAGTGGAGTGGAAGTGGGTCTACACCCCAGTTTACCAATCTCCTCCAATAGATATAATGTGTATTTCCATTGGTTTAGCACAAGGCCAATACTAGATCTAGCAATCTCAATACCAAGAAAATATCTCAGTTTGCCACGATCCTTGAGATCAAATTCAGCAGCCAGTAACACTTTTAACTTGATGATCTCATCCTCATAATCTCCTGTGACAATCATGAAATCCACATAGACAAGTAAAAGAGTGACCCTGCCCTCTTTTTTCTTCACAAATAGAGTGTGGTCTCCATTCCCTTGATTGTACCCATGATGTTGCATCACTCGTCTATTTAGCCTGTAGAAGGCTTTCTTAAGATCAGAATTAGATCCTGTAAGCATTTGTGCCTTGGTTGCAGAATAATCTGATGACAGTCCAGCCAAAAATTTAACAACTATCATTTGCTCCATGTGAGATTTGAGACAATGCTTGCAGGGAGGTTTTAAAGAGTTCATCTTTTCATAAGTAAACTTCAATTTTGTAAAGTATTCAGTTAAATCCATGTCGCCTTGCTGCATTTGTAATAGTTCTTGCTGAACTTGAAGAATTTTGCTGATGTTCTTGTCTTGAGAGTATGTCTGGGAGAGAATTCCACATATCTTTAGTTGTATTATAATAGCAGAGACCAACAGCAATATGAGGCTGAGTGCTATTCATAAGCCACACACTAATTATATTGTTTTCATCCTCCCACCGTGCATACTTGCCAATTTTTTCTGCTGGTTCATCTTCTTCTAATATATATTTCTTTCCATGTCCAATGACTGATAACATAAAAGTTCTAGCCCAAACATCATAATTAGATCCATCGAGTTTGATAGTAGATCCACAAGAAAAAGGATTTGAAAACACTTTGTACTCTACCCCAACCTCAGTTGGCTGATTTCCAGGTTCATGTTGTAGAGACTTGTTGGCAGCCATGATAAGCCCTTGAAGATAAACGAATATGGACGTTCACGGCAGACTGAATCTTACTTAAAATGATGTGAAGTTAACCTGCCCCAAATAAGAATATCCCACTGCTACTACACGGCTGAATATTAATATTAATGTTGTTGTTTCTGCACCTCCACTACAGCAAAATTCCAATGCGACAACAACTATACACAAAGAAAAATTTCTGACTTGCAACACATTATTTCTGCAACCTCACAGCAAAGTTTGGAACTCCACGACAAGTATACAATGGCAGCAAAGACAACATACTAGATCTGCAACACCATGACAATCTCTGCAGCTTCACAACAATCACATAGTTGCAGCAAAAAACATTTTATATATTTATCTTCAAGCGACCAACGGCTGTCTACACATGCTAGAAATTTTACCACTGACTGTAATCAACATGGGTTAGGGTTTTTGATCATATTTACATATTTATGATCAAAACCCTAACCATATTTACCCTTTTTTTCAGTCAAGAAAGAGAGACAACACCCAGACATTGATGAAGGAGGATAACGAGGGAGCTTGTCGGTTTAGAACAACGTCAGCAGGATCCCAAGACTGTCTGCTCTGATACCATGTTGAACTTCAATGTCGAATCAGCAATAGTGAAGACGTAGAGGAGAGAACTAGTTGAGAGAAGGTAGAGAAGAGAGAAGACACGAGAGAGAGAGAGAGAGAGAAGAGAGCACTTATGTTTCTTACGGCTCTCCTACTTCTAATAGAATAAAAAGAACTTATTAGGGTTATGTTTAACCCTTTACATAAAGAGTCCAATAAGTACTGAAAAATTCAAAGAACTACCAAATAAAAGTTCCAAAAATACAGAAAACCTCAAAACAAAACGTTTTCTCAACATGAACCATAAGAAATGGTCTATTGTGTCAAATTTGTAGAAAATAATAAAGAAATTAAATATTAATAGGAACCTGCAACAGCCATATTTGCCCAGGGATATATATATATATATATATATATATATATATATATATATATATATATATATATATATATATATATATATATATATATATATATGAGTCCTCTTCCTTTTCCTTTTTAACTTCATAAGGAAGACAAAGGGAAAAAGAAAAAGAAAAAAGAAAAGAAAAGCAGCACGCTATGACAGGCCCTCCTCTCACTTTGTTCTTTTTCAGTTACTTTTTATCAGAAAAAAAGTGGAGCCTTATGTGGCATGTTTTCCCCTCATTGTCACTGTTCCAGAAACCAACTCAAGCAGTGAGAACGAAGAACCCTGACATCAGGCTCCCTCATCACTTCTGTAAATAGGACAATAGGAGAATGAACCTGAGATATCAAGTTTCTCTCTCTCCATCTAGAAAGAAAAATGAATGGGCCAGCAGATTCCTTCCTTATTCCTTATAAATTGCGAGTTGTATCAATGCAGCTGGAGGAGGAAACTCAACCATGTAGCACAGATCCTAGTCAACTTGATGGAATCATGAGCCATGGTATGAAACATGAACTGATAAGAGGTAGCTCCACCAGAAAATATATATTGCATAGTCCATAGAAAGTAATGAAAGCCGGGAAATAAAGATTACTGAACCTGGAACAGGAAACTTCACTCTCACTTGTCATTTCTGGAGTGAAATCAGATAGACCCTTGTCAGATTCTTTTTCTACATTTCTTTCATGAAAAGCCAAATTAGAATATACATGCTTCTTAACTCCAACAGGCTTGGCAGGGTATAAAGGTGTTTCTTCACAGAGAATATTGCCATCTGATAAGGACCTTCTGAAGAATGTTCTATGAGAGCAAAAGACAAAAAGTGAAGTCAGCATTAAAAAAGAAAAAGAAGGAACTGTAAACATCACAGGCTTACTTAATTTGTCCATGTTATAAAGATGAACAAACTGTATTTGGTGAAAAGTTATCTAAGAAAGACATGATGAATGAAAAAGGAAGCATATTTATCTACACTAAAAGCTCTTGAAGACATGGCCAATTTTCAACAAAGCAACTCTAAGATTCAACGAAGATATCTCTTTCAGTCATCTGAAGAAAAAAGGTCATTTATATAGAATATTGTTTTGGTAGTCAAAACAGATCACTCTAACAAGAAACAAGCAAAACAGGGACACAAACAGTTACAATACCAGATACAGTAACAGTGGTTAACTGAATGAATTCCATTTCCATAGGGATAAATATCATTCTCGAGTTTTTATTGGCAAGGTTTTCTTGGATATTTTTTGGCAAAGCTGCTTTTCTTTTGAAAAAATCTCGGAGATTTTTAAGAAACAAAAAAAAAAATCAAAATCTAAGGTAAAAAACAATAGATGAGAAACTAATAAGACAAAAAATCATCTAGTTAATGACAAAAATCATAAAGGAATAAACATCATATTGCATCTACAAGGTCACATTAAATACCTAAAACAAGAGGAAATAAAATAATGAAACAAAAGTTGAAAAAAATGAAAACAGAAACTGAAAAAAATGGAAAAATCATGACAAATAATTTTTGACGTTTTTCTCAAAATATCATGATTTTTTTTGTTTTTATTTTGGTTTATATCACAATATTTATGGCTATGATGAATCCATTCTTTTCTTCTGTTACTTCATTATTCGGTTTCCACTAAAAGCTTGTGTGCATAGAAAATTAGCAAACCTTTTATTGTTGAGTTTATGACAAATGTACTGAAAGATCATTAAGATTTTACCAAAATTTATTTTTCATGAAAATAAAAAAATCCTAACATTTTCTGAGACAATTATTTCAGTCGTAGTCACGACTAAACATGTGCTTTGTTTTGTTAAGCTGTTTACAGCTTATTTGTACTTCATGATCTAGAGGCAAACTTATCCAAAAGGGTCTTTCATCTGCTTTTACATCTGCCACATAAAGGATGAACTCCTTTTTTGTCTTGTCTCGATCACTTAGTTGACTATTCCACTCTGTAGGATTTTTTTCTTTAAAACAACAAACCAATGGAACATGAATGCACGAAGTGTAGGTGTGGCAAGTATGTATATAAATAAATTATATATATATATATATATATATATATATATATATATATATATATATATATATATATATATATATAATGAGAAATGGTGACTCCAACTATCCAGAATCACTCAGCACTTCAATCACGGGCATCCGATTGCATCAGATAGACAGCCTTTTTTTTTCCTGAACCTTCCTCTACTACTATAGAGGGAAGGGGAGCCCTAGTGGCTTCCCCCCTCCTCTCACTAGTGGGCCCAATGGTGCTCCGGCGGGCAGCATTGCCCATTGGAGCATGTATGATGGGAGCCGTTGTGGCCTCCTTCCTTCTACCCTATGTGACACGGATACGGCAGTTTGGGTCAAGTACCGGCGTCGACATGCCGACACGCGGATCCCGACACGTGGACACCGGTGGATACGTTTTGGATTGGGTCTGGGTCAGACCCGATCCAAACCACTTTCATAACCACTTTCTATTCTTTTCGATATTAGAAGTTAGGGTTTCAACTTTCATTTGGGGATTTTTTAGATTGGGTATTTCTTGCCGATTTGGGGATGTTTTGGTTTGAAGATTGGACGGTTAAGGATCCTATTCTTCAATGCTATGTGCGATATTTTCTTTTTTTTTGTTTGATTTTGGGATTTGGGGATTTTGCCGATTTGGGGATTTTGCCTTCGTTGTTGTTGATGATGCTAGATAATGATGAATACGTGATAATAACAATCAAGTGAGATAAGCAGGTTCAGCTACATAGTCGATCGCAGCTAGATATTATAGATGAACTTGGCTGTTGCTCGGAAATTAATGATTGTAGCATCCAATCTAGATGGCATTAGCATATAAAATCTTAATTTTAGAAGTTTATGACATGATAGTATGCATATATATTGTGAAATGCATATATTTTTGGCTACATGATAGATATACGATATTGAAGGAGTTGAAAATTCTTTTAGACATAAATGAACTGCTTCTGCTTTTTTATCTATGAAGGTTTAGTACGATCATTTACCATTCTTGAACAAGTTTTCAGCCTTCCTTCTGCTTCTGATGTTTTGTGACTGCAATTGCATTCACCTACTTTGTCAGTTTGTTGTATTGTTTTATTTCATAAATTTTATGTTCATTATATGTTTTTTCCATCTTTTTATTATGTTTACTGTAGTATGGCGAGCAAATGAAAAATAGTGTCTCAGTCTCAACCTACAAGTTGTGGTTCTGGATCAGCTACATCTATTGCACAACCAACATTATGGTCATACGTGAAAATAATGGGGAAACCTCCTGGAGGTTGTGGAAATGCTTTTTTTAAGTGTAGTTTTTGTGAGGGAGAGTTCAATGGATCATATACAAGAGTGAAAGCACATTTGTTAAAAATCAGTCAAAAAGGAATTCAACCATGTAAAGATATCAGTAACGTGACTTTGGCTCAGTTGAAGAAAGAACAAAAAGCCTTTGAGAATAAGAAAAGCACATCATCTGGATCTGGTTACATTGACATTGCTTCAATTTTACATGATTATATTCAGAATCCTCCCAAAAAAAGAAAAGTTGATGTTCATCAGAAATCAATTAAGGATTCATTTAGTTTACAAGGACGGCGATAATTAGATCTACAAGTGGCGACATTTTTTTATGCTAATTGCATACCATTTAATGTCGCTAGAAGTCCATATTGGAGAGACTTAGTTACATCTATTGCAAATTCTAACTTGACTGGGTATGTTCCCCCTAGTTTTGAAAGGCTTCGCACTGTACTACTAGAACAACAGATGACTCGAGTGAACAAATTGTTAAGAGTATCAAAAATTCACTTGGGATCGACATGAAATTTCTATTGTTTCTGATGGCTGGACAGATTTGCAATGACACCCTCTTATTACTTTCATTGCAACTTCAGCAAATGGACCAACTTTCTTGAAAGCAATAGATGCATCTGGTAAATACAAAAGTGCTGAGTATTTGAAAGGATTGTTTACGGAAATAATTGAAGAAGTGGGGAACGATAAAGTTGTTCAACTAATTACAGACAATGCACCTGTATGCAGAGCAGCTGGTATTGCGATAGAAAAGGAGTACCCTCATATCTTTTGGACTCCTTGTGCAGTTCATAGCTTAAATTTGGCTCTAAAGAGTATATGCAATCCACCAAGTAAAGAGCAAGATCCTCATGCTTATGAATTATGTTCGTGGATTGAAGACTTGGAAAAGGATGTGAGGAACATCAGAAATTTCATAGTAGATCATCAACATGCTTCCATTTATAACAAGCATTCCGATCTAAAATTATTAAGAGTTGCAGAGACACGTTTTGCATCTCTAATTGTTATGGTCAAAAGGATAAAAAGGGTGAAAAGTGCATTGGTCAGTATGGTGACTGATGATGATTGGAGTTTCTACCATGCTGATGATGATGACAAAGCTCAAGCAATCAAAAAATTGATTCTTGAAGACAAGTGGTGGGATCAAATCTTTTATTTTCTTGCATTCACAGAGCCGATCTGGGAGATGTTGAGAGTTCTTGATTGTGATAATTCAACGTTGCACTGTGTGTATGAGATGTGGGACACTATGAACAAATCCAAGAGGTTATTTTTAAGCATGAGAAAAAAAATATTGCACTTGAAGATTCAACATTTTTTTATCATGTGCATGGAATATTGATTGCAAGATGGGATAAAAGTAGCAATCCTCTTCAATGCATGGCACATACATTAAATCCTAAATATTATGGAAAAAAGTGGCTTGCAGGGGGTGTTGGAAGAACCCCACCACATCTGGATCCAGAATTATCCACAAACAGATTGGCATGTATTAATAGGATTTTCATTGATGTACATCAAAATCGCCGAGCTAATGATGAGTTTGAAAGGTTTTCTACTGGAATTGGAGAAGATGTAGGTGCAACTGCAGACAAAGATGATTATCCATCTATATCTTGGTGGATTGAACATGGATGTGCTTATCCTACTCTTCAATACCTTGCTTTTAGATTGCTAGTTCAACCTGCTACATCTTCATGCTGTGAGAGAAATTGGAGTACATATTCACAAATCCACACTATAAAACGAAATAATCTCACAAGCAAACGTGCAGAAAATCTGGTTTATGTGCATTCTAACCTTCGACTTCTATCACGGAACAAAGAAGAATATAGGTAAATTAAGTATATGATTTATTGATTTAGATGTTTCTCTTCTTATTCGCTAATATCATTGTAGAAACAAAATATGCACGAGAGTAGAAGAAAGCACACAGATGTAACGTGGAAAACCCTCAACGTGAGGGAAGAAAAACCACGGGTGAGGAGGTCTGGTGCCCACTAGCCGCCAGACACTCTCTCTCTTCAAACTTCATTAACTTGCAAGATTAGGGTTTACAGAGATATAAGTAGTCCTAACCAGGACATACCGGATCGGGTCCAGATCCGGACTCGTACAACAAGACCCGTCAACACTCCCCCTCAAGTTGGGCATACATATCAAACATGCCCAACTTGGATACATTTCTCTCAAATGGTGTTACACTTAAGGCCTTGGTTAGGATATCGGCAGTTTGGTCTTCAGACTTCATGTATGGTAGCGTTAATTCTTTCACATCAATTCTTTCTCTGATGAAGTGACGATCAATCTCCACATGCTTTGTTCGATCATGAAGAACCAGATTGTTAGCCAAGCTAATTGCAGACTTATTATCACAATACATCCTCATAGGCCCTTCAATCTCTATTCCAATATCTGTCAGTAAGATTTTCAGCCATAACAATTCTGATACTCCAGTAGCCACAGCCCTATATTCAGCCTCAGCACTCGAGCGAGAACAAATATCTTGTCTCTTGCTTCTCCAAACAACTAAATTTCCCCCCAAGTAGACGCAGTACCCTGAAGTAGATCTCCTGTTGTCAACACAGCCTGCCCAGTCAGCATCAGAATACCCTTCAACTTCAATAGACCTTTGTTGCACATATAGAAGTCCCTTCCCCGGATTCTTCTTCAAGTAGCATAGAATTCTATCTACAGCCTTCAAGTGCACATCTATAGGAGCATGCATGAACTGACTCATCACATTTACCACAAAGGTGATATCAGGCCTAGTCAGAGTGAGGTATATCAGTTTACCAACTAGACGTTGATATCTTCCTTTAGCTTCTTCACCCAATGGTTCTCCATCTTTGCTACCAAGTTTATGCCCTGCATCTATAGGAGTAGAGGCTGGTCTGCACCCTAGTTTTCCTGTCTCCTTTAGTAGATCCAAGGTATACTTCCTTTGACTAAGTACAAGAGTTGTACCTGATCTGGCAATTTCAATACCAAAGAAATACTTCAGCTTACCAAGATCTTTTAGATCAAATTCAGTAGATAGTAAACCCTTTAATCTTGCTATTTCTTCCTTATCATCACCTGTAACAATCATATCATCAACATAAACCAATAGTAGAGTAACTTTACTCTCCCTCCTCTTCACAAACAGGGTATGATCTCCATTTCCTTGTTTGTAGTCATGCTTCTTCATAACAAGTCTGAGGCATTCAAACCATGGTCGGGGAGACTGTTTTAGCCGATACAAAGCCTTCTTCAATTTACAGCATTTTCCAGGTTTCTCAAAACCTGGTGGCATGCACATATATACCTCCTCTTCGAGATCTCCATTGAGAAAGGCAATTATTCACATCAAGTTGGCACATCTCCCAACCCTTCAGCACCGCCAATGAAATAATAACTCTAACAGTCTTCATCTTGGCAACTGGAGCAAACGTCTCTAAGTAGTCGATCCCATATTTCTGACTGAACCCCTTGGCCACCAATCGTGCTTTGAACCTCTCAACACCAAGGAGGATACAAAACTTTTATAGTCAGTGCTCAATCTAGAGTATGATACGAAATTACCAATAGGGTGCTGGGTACATGACCTGACACCCTTTCTCAAGGCAATGGGAAGGTCCTCCTTTTCTTTTCCAGTCTGAATTTCTCTTCCAACAGGTTGCTTATGAGCATGACTTGGATCATCCAAGGAAGAAGTAGGATTGGGATTCGGTGTAAACTCCTCATCATCAATCACCTTGTCAGTACAAGCTCTCCTCCTGGAATACACCTGTCCAAACATACAATTACCCTCTTGTTCTGTCACCATAGGATATACTCCCTCCTTTTCTTGTTCATGTACCTCAGTAGACGTCCCCTCTTCATCTTTGCCAAGCACCTTGACATGAGAAATCTCTTCGCGCCTGTAATCCAAAAAGTCTGTAAACTGAATTTCCTGAGTGGGAGAATGCTCTTCCTTAAACATTAACTTCTCCCCCTGAAGAGAATTCTCACCAAAAAAGAAGACATGTTCCAAGAAAGTGACATCTTTGGTAACGTGAACACGACCAGTGGTGGGATCTAGACATTTATACCCTTTTTGAGTAGAAGAATACCCAAGAAATATGCCCTTAATGGATTTGGGATCAAGTTTTCTTACATTTGGGCTGTGGTTATGAATGAAACACACACATCCAAAGACCCGAGGAGGAAGGTGAAAAGGCTGACTACTCCCAGGAAGCATAGAGTAGGGAGCACGACCCTTTAGCACACGACTAGGCATGCGATTAATCAAGTAGGCACTAGTAAGGAGTGCATCTCCCCAATAATATTTTGGGAGGTTTCTTTGGAACAAGTACCTGCATCGGTACCTGTACCAGCATCCATACCCATACCCATGTGACAGATTGGAATTAAGGCAACATCAAGGAACTTACAAGAAAGTCAAAATGCAAATATAACCATCACTACTAGATTTAAGAAACTGACTTAAAAGAAAGACTGCCGCAGACTCCAACAATTACCTAGCAACAATTAGACAAAGATATCAAATGATATATGGGAGAAAAGAAGAACAATATGTCATGTTGGGAATAAAAATGTAGTTATGATAAGTAAAACCAAGATATAAAGCACAAATTACCTTGATTTCTGACCACCAAAACCTTTCCCATGTCGACCAATATTGAAATCTTGATCAGAATCAAGTTCCCATAGTGCAGGTTTATCTGGTTGGGGTTGAAAATGCCCCAAAAACCTGTTTAATGACAGTATGAGAGATAATAGAGTAATATTGTCCAAAAAACACAATGAAAAATACAAAGAGGGACTCCTAATGGACATACACATTAATTGCATCTTGCTTCTCTGCATCCATATAGGTGTTGCTATAATATCTCTGGAGAGTCCTAATGAACTCCTGTGAGTGAGTTGCTGGCTTCCACTGGCCCCTTCTTTCAGAAAATATCTGATGAGTGGCAGTGAGCATTTAGCATTTATCCATATATTAATCCATTGGAATAGATAAAAAGGTAGAACCAAAGTTGCCACGAAAAGAATCCAAAATAAGCACAAGTAAATATAACAGAACATCGGCAATAGAGCATTGGGAGCCAGAAATTAGTAGTTACCAAACATGAAAACATTATCAAGACACCCAAACACCTACTCCTCAATCTGAATAGACAGTATCGCTTTTCCCATCTCACAATTAAGGATATTCATTGAATGAATGCTTTTCAAATGATTTTATAAATGTTCAAAGGGAAAACTCAATCATTTCAAAATAGAATTAAAAAAAAAACCAAACAAGCACAAGGTATTTTCTTTTCCTTACAATCCATAAGCATTTTATCATGTCATAAATGAATAACTATAAGAAACATAACAATTCTGAAGAAAATATGCAAGCAATTGGTAATCACCTTATTGTGCGCAGCAGATCCACCATACTGTAAGGCAAGTATGTCTCCCATTCTCTCATAGAATCCCATCAAAATATTAGCTATGGGGTCATCAAGATCAATTTCAGAATCATCAGTCAACCCCAAGGCCTGAAGCTGCTGTCCAAGAGTAGCCAAACCATATGCATATTGTGCAACATTTGTCCGATCTAAACAATCAATGCAATTTGTTCGAAGGATACCCTTTTGCAGCATAGGCTCTGCGATTAAATCGTTTATGGTTATACCAACTGAGTATTTCTCTTCCCAGGTTCAAATTGTTGAGAGTCTTGAGACTGCTCCAAGTTATCAGTCTGAGTGCTTTCAAAGGGCCACTGACCATCATTTTTCCTGAAAGCAATACTCTAAAGTTTCACATAACTTTGGAATTGTATATAAAAGGAAGGATGCAGACATTGCATCGAAGGATAAATAAATGTATGAAGGAAAAGAGAGAGAACTGAGAAGTGTTATGCATTTTGGGACTTTTGACTGTAATTGATTCTTAAATATATATCAAGAGTATCAGGTACCCTCACTATTCCCAGAATAGCTTTATTGTCAGCACACAATTATATATATATATATATATATATATATATATATATATATATATATATATATATATATATATATATATATATATATATATATATATATCTAAAGTATCAGGTACCTGAGAAGCAGGTATGGGCACGGTGTTTTTGCCAATCTTGGTATGGTGGTACGGCAATAGTTATATATTTTTAATTAATTATATACATGAAATCAGCAAAAAAAGTAACATAAATATAAGAAAGTGATGCCATTTTTGCCGAAGATATGTTGTATGAAGGTAAGGAAGAAGGAGGAAGAGGCATAAGGCGAAAATAGGTTCATTTAAAGTGACATAGGTATTATGTATGAGAAAGATGGTGGAAGCGCCATACCACTGTACCGGTACATGGGCCCTTCCCACATACCACTGTGACAAAGGGGGAGAGAGAAAGGAACAAGTGGACATATACAGACTAGATTATAGCAGCTGATTATGCCTTTATGGCATTTGTGTCTACCATTTAGCAACAAATAACCATATGGAGATCATTTATGTGCTAAGTCACATGGGTTCTATTTTGGGTATGGCGGTACAAGTTCGAACATCGAAATTTTGAAAAATATGGGTGTATATATATGTATATATGTATAAGAAAACTGAATGGTGACTCTATCTTTTCAGCATCATCCAGCCATCTAATCAAGACCATATGATCCATCATGATGACGGTTAAGAGAAAAACAAGAAGAAAAATGTAACACTCGGTTTATTGCAGGATAGGTCGGGTCAGGGTCCAGACCCGGACCCGAACCCCATACGCGCGTAAGGAGCCCGACTCCGCCTCTCCTCCCTCGCTTTCCCTTCTCCCTCGTTTCCCCTTTTCGTCTCTCCCTTACCCACGACAAGAACTCAGCAAAGAAGAAGAAGGCGGCAGCGGCGGTGGTGGCGACGGCGGCAGCGTGGTTTCTCCCTCTCCCTCCTTCGTCAGCACCCCTGCTGCATGATTTCTCCCTCTCCCTCTTTGCTAGAGCTTCCTCCTCGTCCCGTCCGTCTCCTCTTCACCATCTCTCCCTTTGCTCCGCTCGATTTCCCTCCCCTCTACCATCTTTCCCCTTTCTGTCCGAACCCTCCTTCCCTCACTCTCTCTTCTGTCCGCCCCTTTTTGACAACGCCTTTCCCCTGCCGTCACGTTCCCTACTTGAGCTCTTCTCCCCATTTTCTATTTGTTTTTCCATTTTTTCCCAACCGAGCACTCTTCTTTACTGATTTTATCACTGTTTGATTGGATTTCAGTTTGGGGAATGTGTTCTTCCCCTCATAACAACGATTTGGTGGTGTTGGGGGGGGGGGGGGCGACTTGACACTATTTTTGGCTATTTGAAGATCGATTGAACGCTTGAGGTGGCTGTCGGAGGCGTTACAGCAGTTTGGACACTTAGATTGGGGTGAGCAAGGCCTATTTGAGCTTAGATGATTGAATATTATCTATTAGAGCATGTATAATTATTGTTTAAGCATGCTAGAATTTAGAATTGATGAATTGGGACGCATATTAGTGATTTTTGCTTTTTGGTGGAAGAGTAGGATTATGTTGAAGAAGCGATGATTCATGTCTATTTTGCTCTTTTAAGCATGTTGGGTTAATTTTCGAAGCAATAGGGAAGCATGGTAGAGATTGTGACGTTGTAGAGTGGTATAGGACCATCTTTGTGAACGATTGGGAGTGCCCTTGTCGATGTGGGTTGTATGTGTGGGAAGGAAGAGGGTGTACGTGTTGGGAAGACACCTTCACTAAGGAAGCAAGAGAGAAATGGATTAGTGATCGATTCAAATTGATAGTGCGAAGGTTAAGCCTTTGGTGGTAACCGCTAGGGTTGAGGAGAGACCCTTTTGAGAGTTTTGTGGGTCGACACTACCCGTCGATACCCTCTTGAGGCAATGGCGTGCCTCAATGATTTTGTTTTATTTTTGTTTGATTGTGAATCTAAGCTAGTGTAGAATTTAGTCATTTACCACTTGTATATGTTTGCAGGTACACTGGGCACGTCCCGACGACCTTGAGCTACCGGATTCGAAGCTCGAGGCATTTCGAAGAGTTTGTGAGCGCGCCACAGGTATGGCAGCATTCCAGGCAAATCCCTGCCTGGGGCAAATGTGTGTTCCTAGGATCATGGGATCCTAGCATTGTGATGTGAATTGATTAATTGTGATGTGAATGAATATATGTATGCCTGCATATGATTGTTTTGAAAGACTATTAGAAGTTTATTTTCAAAGTAATACGTATTTGCATGTGCATGCTAGAATTGATAACTGCCTAGGACAGATAAGGCAGGGTATCGAGTCGAGTGTCTCCTCGACCCCAATTGTGCATTAGAAAGCATCCTAGAATGATAACTGCATAGGACAGCTACGAGCCCATCACAGATCGAGACTACTCTCTGTGGTTTGGCTAAGTTTTCAAAGATGTGATTGTTATAATGATGAATGTGAATGTTGTGTTTATTGAATACACATTGCCGCGGGCAATGATGCAAATGATTGAACAGAGGGTAGTTGTACCCATATTGTTATGATGGCTAGCCAAAACTGTTGTTGTTATGTGTTGTAACCCTCGTGTGGAGGCAATTGGAGGTGTGGGTTCACTCGAGAAGTGAACCAACCTCATGAGCTAGCCAGTTAAGTGTGTTTGTGCAAGTATAAGCATAAGAATGAAAAAATAAGAGATGAGAGACCAGTGGGATGTGGCTATGTGTTTGGGAGTTGTCCTGCTTACGCCACTGGTCTCGCCTGTTCGGAGCGCAGGCGGTGTAAGGCTCCAGGGTACTGTTGTGTGACGTGCTTGGAGCATTGGACTCCCGCCTTCCCAACCTGGGTGTCCTAGGGAAGGCTGAGTATCTCTCCTTAGAATTCACACATCCATGGATGAGTGCTCTACCGCTGCAGCGGATGGATGGGTCCATACTGTTTTGGGCCACCACGGGGGTTGTCTCTCGGCTGTAGGCCGCCCGCGGTGTGCACGTGCTGTGTTTGCACCCACAGGAACTGTAAATTCACTGATAGTAATGAAAATGAAATGTATGTGAATGAAATGTACATGATTGATGTGCATATGACTGTTGTGCTTATGAATGCAAGTGACATGTTTGAGTATGCCTTGCATGTGATTGAAAATGCGTTATTGTAGCCATTGAGTGAACTCTGTATGTCGTGCCCTGACACGACATAATGATAGATTGTTATGATGTTTGCTTGTATAATTGAGCCCTACCTAAGAGGTTTGGACTTTTCCTGGCTTGTTGCTATACTACAAAGGCTAAGCCTTCAGTTGTTTCTTTTTTTCAGGTTTTGGCGGACCCGGGGCAGCAGGCTGAGCAGATGGCTACACTCACATCCTACTGGGGAGGTTTTGGGTTTTGTTTTTGTAGTGTCGGTGCGTCTGGTTTTGGTTTTACTGATGTTTTGTTTTTTATTAGGCATCGATGTTGTGATTTTGGGGCATTTTTGTCAAATGTACAGTTGAACTGAAATGTTATATAATGGAAAGCTTGCTCCATTGTTTTGAATTGCTTGGCTCATTTCTTTTTGAACTGTTGTGTAGTCGCACCTCGATGTTTGATGTTTAGAAAAAAAATGTTTGAGTGTCAAAAGGTCGGGGTGTGACAGTTTTGGTATCAGAGCTATGGCAAACCCTACTATGGATGTGAGTTAAAGCCTATCTGTGAAGCCGTGTTGCTCAGGTATGCATTTATTTGATTAGATTGTTATTATAGTTTTGCTTTTACAAGTATAAGTACGTAATGTGATCTATGTTTTGAACTTCGTGCTAATGCACGTTGTGATTTGATTTGTGAGATTAATCATAGACTGGATTTGAGAATAAGGTTCTTGTTTGTACAGATGGAATATCATCGTAAAGGTAAAAAGCGAGCTTGGCCGTCTACAGAGGCACAAAGAGAGCCTAGTCTGGCCCATTCTTATGCGCATACCCCACATGATGACAATACGTCAAGGCACCAGTATGCCCAACTAGGTGGAGGTGCTCAAACCCCACCAAGGCAGACTCCACCAGTGGATCAACAGACCATTTTGCTAACCACGTTACAAACACTAACCTCCCTTGTCCAGTGTATGGTCAGTAACAAGAGGAGCAATGCATCTCCTTCAAGAGACACCACTGCGCCACTTAAGGAGAAGGCATCAGCAGTGTCGTTTCAACTTTCAACAGTTCATGGCAATGCAGCCGCCTATCTTTACAGGAGGGTGCAGTCACGATAAGGCAAAACAATGGATTGAGGAAGTTGAATGCATCTTTGTGCTTCTGAAGATGCCAGAGGAAGACAAAGTGAACTATGGCACTTATCTGCTGAAAGGTGATGCCAAGGACTGGTGGCAATCAACTCTTGAGATCCAGTATGCAGGCCAACCGTCAATCTCTTGAAAGCAGTTTAGAGATTCCTTCTTCAACACCTACTATCCAGTGCATGCTAGAGACAAGAAAATGCAATAGTTTCTTGATCTGCAGCAAAATCAAATGAGCTTGGAGGAATATATTACAAGATATCGACACTTGGAGGCGTATTGCCCACACTTCTACACTATAGATGGAGCCAGAGCAGGCAAGTTTGTGTGCGGTCTGTGGGATGGACTGCGAAGCAAAGTTTTGACTAGCAGACCTCGTGACTTGGACGAGGCAGTGTCACACCCCGACCTTTGAACACTCAAACATTTTTTTTTTCTAAACATAAAGCATCGAGGTGTGACTACATAACAATTCAAAAAAACGATGAGCCAAGCAATTCAAAACAATGGGGCGAACTTTCATTTATATAACCATTTTGTTTCATACAAAACCACATCTATGTGTATAACCAAAAATGCCCCAACTATATGATTATTGTCTAACAAAAACAAGACATCAATACAAATAAACCAAGACGCGCCAGCACTAAACAAGAAAACAAAACCCAAAACCTCCCCAGTAGGACGTGAGTGAAGCCATCTGCTCAACCTGCTGCCCCGGGTCCGCCAAAACCTGACAAAGAAAACAACTGAAGGCTCAGCCTTCGCAGTATGGCAACAAGCCAGGAAAATGCCAAACCCTTTCTTGCAGGGCTCAAATAAAAGAACAAATATTAAAATCATCTATCATCATGTCGTGTCACAGTATGACACGTAAAGGCCACTTAATGGCCGCACTAACACAATTTCAATCTCATTAAAGGCCTGTTTAAACATAACACTTGCATTCATATCATTCACATGCACATCAATCTCATAAGGTGAGGTTTTACAGTTGTTAGTAAAAGGAGAAAGAACAGGCAACAATTCAGTAGTGCAGTTAATGATCTATATGGTCACCCATCTATATGCACATCTGCAAGCTAAGGTTTCACGGCATGATAAGAGAGGAGATACAAAAGAATAACATGCATGCGGGTTAGACGAATAGAGAAAATAATGCAAAAAAAAAAATGACTGCAATTTATTTCATTCATATGTCTTTCCTTTTCCGCTTCCATGGTGGTTTCCTTCATGAACAAAAAGTGCAGACATTCTAAAAGTGGACATAGAACAAAGTTGCAGCAGGAACACTAAACTTTGATTCAAGCTTGAATTTGTCAGAAGGATCCACGACCAGAGCATATAAAGTGTGGACCTTCACTGATGAAGCTGGATTTGTTGGTGTTGGCTGTCATCTACTCATATTCAAGGAACAATCCGCTTGTTGCATTGCTAGAAGAACTTCAGCAAACTGACCTTCACTTACACCATCTCTATTAAATTCCCAACAAAAAAAAAAAAAGAATATGAACCCAAGCTAAAAGGATACTCTTTTACAATAACAGTTAACACAAGGGATCTCTACAATGAGGGCTTCTTAGCTTCCTTCTTAAACAGCAAATAGGCATGATTTGAGATCCAACTCGAGCATTAGGAGAAACATTACTAACTCATGTTCACCGCAGCTGCAATCATATTCAGTTTGTGTGCACAGACGCATACAAGCACAAGAATGTTATATAGTCAAACATAATGGACAGAAACATATAACAGTAAATTTTAAGCACTGTAACACAACAAAGCCATGCCCAGAGATAGAGATTCGAGTCAATAAGCCACTAATTTTAAGCCCCCAGTCACTGTTCTTTGTCACTAATTTCACCAAAGTTACAAAGTGGCATCTGCCCATTCAAAGCAAGAGATGTATAATCTACAAGGACATTCAAAACAAAAATGTTCAATTTATAACAATATACTGAAGCAGTCAGGTGAAAAACATGCCATCATATTCGTTGTTTCAACCTAATATCTACAAGCTCCATTTGTCTTCAACGCATTGCAACCTTCATGAATCCAGCTTGTCTTCAAAGAAACTTGTGCAATCTGTTTTCATCTCCATAGAGAACTTTGATTATTGCAGAATCTCTTCCAATGGGATCTAAACACTGATTCCTTCTGCATTTATAGATTGTTCCGGACAAGAAGGGTGAGATTGGATGTCCAATTCTTTGTTGTTTTCATTTCCATAAAGGACTTTGATTATTGCAGAATCTCTTCCAATGGGATTTAAACACTGATCAGAAGATCTATTGTTTTCTGCTGCTTGAGCTGAAACCACTTGCAATTTAATAGATTCTAGGTTGTCCTGGACCGATTTGACGATGAAACTGAGCAGAATTTGCCTTGCCAGTTCACATTTTTGCATCTTATCATTATTTTTCTTGGTTTCTTCCATGGTCGCTTCAGTTTCCAATGGATCCTCTACTGAATTAGTAGGTTTTTCATACTTGTCCTTGGCTCCTTGCTGTCAAATGTTGTTTCTGATTGCTCATGTGAATGGGCGTTTGCACCTACTGATGGAGATGGCGGCCAAACTCGGCTGGGGCCTAGTGGGTGCAGTAGTAACACTCAACCTGTCTTGGTGGCTGGTTGTTTTTGGGGAGTTCGGCTACATAGTGGTCTGCTGCACTGATACTTGGACTGGTTTCTCATGGTTGGCTTTCATGTGTTAACTGTTATTGTAAAAAGGAAAAAGATACCCTTGATAAATGTAATCACTTATACAAAGTTTGCCATTTTTTTTCTTGCTAATTGTTACTGACGTAACTTTTTTTTTCTGACCTTTGATTGTGAAGGAAATTTTTGTTCTGAATTCGTCTTTTTTGGTTCTGAATTCATTTTTCTTCTTCTGTCAGCATGAACCTCAATGGTTCTGAATTCATTTTTATGGGTTTGTTCTAACTACTACTAGCTGGCCCGGCCCGACCCGGCCCAGCCCAGCCCAGCCCGACCGGCCCGGCAAAACGGGCCGGGCCGGGCCTGATTTTTGGTACGCCGGCCCGGTACCCGGCCCGACAACATTAACGGGCCGGGCCCGGGGCGGGCTTCAAGCCCGACGGGCCGGCCCGGGCCGTCTATAAGCTGGCCGGAACGGCCCGGGCCGTCTATAAGCGGGCCGGCCCGGCCCGGCCCGATACCCACCCCTAGTCTCCTCGCACAAAGAAACCCACGTACAAACCATCATAGTCCATATGCTACGAGGTCTCACTTGTGTGTGTGTGTGTGTGTATTCATGTATAAACCCTCATGAAAACTCATTCTTTTCTTTCTAAAGTCAGATTGAGACACATTCCCAAGCTGGTTTCAAAAAAGAGAATCTTTTATTTTGGTGTTCGTAGTTCAACACTACAAGATCGTTCAATTTTTTAACTTTAAAAATATCTATTCCAGCAATACATGCATAAATATGCATGCATATTGCTAATATGTGACCTCGATTTCATAAAATCAAGCTATGAATCTTGAAGTTTAAGCTCTTGGAATGTAAATTTTCAGCCATGGATTGGCCGTTTTCTATAGAACTGGAGAAGTTTCTAGTTTCATTCAAATTGGCATCCTGAAACACTTTTTAGGAGCAGCTGGTTTCATTTACAAAATGCTGTAGAATCTAATTAAAAATCTCAATTTCCATTTCTTTAAAAGCGGATACACTATGTTCAAATCGTCCAAAGAAATTGACGATTCTCTTGGCATAAAACATGCAATTTAATTTTGTTTAAGGAAAGAAAGTTTTTCTAAATGAAATCCAACATGTATGTTTATACTAAATGAGGACTTTTATACAAGAGCTGCATTCCTCTTGTCGATTTAAACACTTAACTTATGAAGAGTTGAGTAATTTTTCAATGATTTGACATCTTTTCTAAGAACCAAGCTTTCTTAGAAAGGATATTTCCTAATTTTCAGCTATTAAAAACATAATAAAATCAGGTCTTATAGCTATTTTGAGACAAAAAAAGGATGTTATCCGCGTCTCCTATTTATTTTCAAGATTGATTTTAACATCATTTGCATATTTTTCATCATTTTGAGAATTTTATATCAAGTCTCAAGCTAGTGAACTGCACTCTAGTATGCATGCTTAATGTTATAGTAAGCATATTTGGAGAAAGGCATACATTTCAATTAAAAAAATCAATCTTCATTTGAATGAATGTTAAGAGATTAAGAGAGAAATAAGAATGCATAACTCATATAGCTTATATTTTTCTTTCATGCAATCCCACACACAAAATCAATTGCACATTTAAGTACCTTGTCTAGAAATTAAGTGACCCTATTCCAAGTTGCAAAATGTGACCAAGTCATATTGCAACAAGGAATGTAGAAACTCACTTAATTTTAAAAGAAAACACAAGCGTTGTACTCAATTTGGACAAAATGCGTTCAAAAACAAAAAGTTTTCTTACATTTTGCAATCTTCAGTTCGTCAAAAGGTAAGTTTCATTTACTTAAGTTACTCAAAAAGTTTCTCTAAAAGGGAAACTCATTTGTAATATCAAATTCATTCTTTTGGTCCTAACCGAACGGTTTGGCGAAAGAGATTTGTTAACTTAGCTATTTTATTAAGTGAACTTAGCCATTTTTCTCAAATCTTGATCACAAGTTGATCTCAATTTACTCAATTTTAATCTAAAATCATGAAACAATGTAAAGTTCATGGACGAAAAATCCCAAATTTTCCAAGCCAATCATCAAATTTTCAATCAAATTCTCTATTTCCTATCCAATTTTTCAATTCAAATTGCCAATCAAATATCCAAATCATGGATCAAAGCCATGATCCAATTAATTCCATTCAATTCAAGTTGATATATTTTCGACCAAAACAATGGTATTCAATTTAAATCAATTTGAAGATTTTCTAATTTTGTCCAAAAGAATTTACCAAATTCTCTAAAATAAGTTGAATTTTCAAACAACTTGTCAAAACAAGTTAATTATGCAAAGAACATGTCCAAACTTTGCTGCAATTTACCAAAACAAGCTCAAAATTGTTTGTCGAAAACCAAGTTCGAAATGAATTTTTAATTTTAAATCCAAATACCTTAATGCAAAAGTACATAGGAGTTGCAAAAATCAAATGACTTGTGCATGATATGAGAAGTGCTTATTGGAACCGAATACCCTTATTAAGGGCGGCAAGAATAGTTAGGCCTCATATCGATGGGTAGATCCCTTTTGCTTGATATTTTTTCAAAACTAAATTTAAAATTTTGTTACTTTGCATAGCTCATTGCTTCTACCTAAATGAAATGAGAGAAGTGCAAAGAGATGGCACGCTTGGAACCTTCATGACCATACCTACCGGTATCATGCATATTTGTGAACATTTAGGACTAATTAAGGAGATAACATGTTTCCATTAGTTCTATAATTTATCAGACCTCTCCTTAATTTTGGAGTTGTAGGGAGCCCATGTATGCTCTCAAATTTTCAAATCTGTCTCTTGGAAATGTATGTAATAGAAACATCTATTTCGCATATGCTCATGAATTTTCAAAAACAATCTCTACCTATATCATGTCCCAATGATCATGTTGCAAGTCTATTTCTATGACATTAATCCAAGATATAGCCATACAAAACCCTTAGAGGAGTCTATATTGATACCATAGATTTGGTATATGGGCATATCTTGAATGTTGGATAAATCAGGATCTATCCAACCCATTTATTCTCTATAGGTTCTAAGACCAATTTTTAAAATGATATATACAGACAAAAGTCCTAGGAAGTGCATTATCAATTGCTTGATTTATCTTAATTACTTGCTTGGATGTATGAGATGGACAGCCCTACCTTGTCTGCAAGTCCATGTCTAAACCCAAGGTCAAACACTTCTCGAGTCTTTATTGGGTGAATTCTTGTCAATATCTAATCAAAACTTTCTCTTGTCAAGATGGACTCAAAAAGCATTTTTTCATATGAATAAATCCTATTTGGATTGCATCAAAGTCGATGTGGACTTCACGTTATCCCAAGTGGAGTTTACATACCTTAATGTCTCCCATGGTATATAATTTTTTGGTGTATGTTCCCAGACCAATTAGAAGAATGCAGTCTCAAAGAAGCAGTCGATCTTGCCATGGAACCCATCAACAATAATTTAATTCATGCGATCATCGAAAGATGAAACTCAAGGACCAATACATTTTGGTTCCCATGGGGTGAAATGACCATCACTCTGGATGAATTTTTAAACATCATGGGCATGCCTGAACCAGAAGGTAACCCAAGAAGACCAATTCTTCATCAACCAAGGTCAAGTCAAAACTCTAGAGGTGATTTGCAAAATCATGGAAAAGTGAAGCTGCCATCTCTAAAAAAAGATGGACATCAATACCTCCAATTGAAAGAACTTGGCAAAACATATTCAGAATATGTCAATCTTGCTTCATTGTCTAGAAGTGTCCCATGGGTATCGTCTTCTTCAACAATAAAGAGCATATAATGGACTTTCACACAGCTCGCCTCTTCATAAAGTGAGGTCAAGTCAAAGTCCACATATATCCATAGCAATGGCATCCTTGACATTTCTTTACCAAGGATTGACCATATTTTTAGTTGGCAATGCAGACTCAATAGAAGGATACGTCTTTCGCATTGTAGTCATGGTTCTACAAGCATGTGAGGCCACAATCATATTATTTTCAAAACACTAACAGCTGGTTATCTAGTGTGGACATTACCATGGGAAGATGGAGAAGATGAATGATTCTACCAACATTTGGTCAAAGGAAGCCTTCTACTGGGACCATTTTTCATAGTTGATTACCATCCAAAACATTGAGTTTGACAGTTCTCACAATGCTAAATGAAGACTCATAAATTAGATCAGAAGGAGCCATAATGGAGTGTGAGCTGGATACTGAAGAGTGGTCCAAAATATACACCCGCACCCAACAACATTGGGAATCATTTGCCCACTTGTACCTTGTCCTTAGTCCAAGCATGAGTCCTGAATATGTAAAATTGTGGAATATGATGTCCGCCTATCCATCCTTCTATCTTAGATAGTCATGTCTAGTTCAAATGTTGTAGCCAACAAAGTCAAGTTATGTCAAACTTTGTCAAGCCTTGTCAAATGTCATTTTCCTTGCAATATGCAATCATAATTTTCCATTTTCTCTAAATTACCATCTCTGCAAACTACCTCTCATCATATCAAATTCTGACATCTTTGATTTTTCTTCTCACAAGGTGAACATCCCTTTTACGGTGGAAATAAAAAATTAAGAGAAATTTTGGAGATGGAAACAAAGCAATCCCATATAAGTGACAAAGGAGAAGAATCATCTAGAAGCACATCTCTCAAGAGAGAGACAAATGATCCAAAGTATGAGAAAACAAAAGATTCTGAAAGTACATGATTATGTTCAATGAAGAGCAAGCTCAGATGGGAAAAACCAAGAAGAAAGGAAAGAAGGTAAAGAAGTCTTCCTCCAGAAAATCTGATTCCTTTGAAGACACTACTATACAATCAATTAGTGAGGAAGAGTAAAAGAATCACAAGAAAAAGAAGAATGAAGAATCTTGGAAAGCCAAACTCTTGGAAGTTGAAAAGAAACTAAATGTCATGCAACTTAAAGGCAAGACCAAAATAAATTTCACATGGGAAGATTTATACGAAACTTTGAAAAAGATAAACACATCAAGAACTTGCCTAAGAAGTTCACCAAATTTGATGGCTATAGAGAGCCAAAGACACACTTGACATGTTCTTTGTGGAATGCTACAAATTCTGTCACAATCATAGAGCTCCCTTCTTATGCTTCCTAGAAAACTTAGAAGGAATTGCAATATAGTGGTATAGGGAGCACATTAACCTGTAGAGTTGACAAATTTTGACAAACCAATTGATCTCTTCATTGAAAGATTTATAATGTTGAAACTGCACCAACAATTACGACCATATGTTATTTGAAGAGAGGCCTGGTGAAGATGACATGGATTTCATTCAGGGATAGAGGTCTTCCTGCAACAAGATGAGATATCCAATATCTTAGTTTCATAAGTTGGGGCTAATTACCAACAATTAGACACAACCATTTAATGAGCCTTATTTCCAATGTTCTAATTAAATCTTTCATTGACCTCACCGTCAAAACTGAATGCATTGATGCTAGGATTGAAAATGGAGCTTTTGACGTAGTTATTCCAGCGAAACTCAAAGAAGATACTAAGAAGAATACTAACAGTCACAACACTCCAACCAACATCATAGCTAATGCCTTTACCTTCAAGAAGTAAAAGGTATATTACTCCAAGAATAAGGGAGTCACAAATAAATCCACCAGAAGCAGTGGCAGCAATAACAAACATCTTGACTGGGGACATGATAGAAAGTTCACCCCATTGGAACAAAGTTACAAAGAAATCATGCAAAATTTGGTTGAAAAAGGTACTATGTTTCTTTCTAAAGTTTCTAATCCTCTTCTGTTGATGGGAAAAATAAAGAGCAATTTTGCAAATTTTGCTGTGCTCTAAGGCATGATATAGAAGGTTGTCTTGTGCTTATGAACATTGGACAAGATGCAATTGACAAA
Source organism: Nymphaea thermarum (assembly GCA_011799765.1). Classification (NCBI taxonomy): domain Eukaryota; kingdom Viridiplantae; phylum Streptophyta; class Magnoliopsida; order Nymphaeales; family Nymphaeaceae; genus Nymphaea; species Nymphaea thermarum. The sequence continues at coordinate 68,339 of JAANDH010001191.1, forward strand.
GAAATTGATAAGGCCGTTAGGAAGCCACTAGAAATTCTAAAAAACCCATTTCCTAAACATGGGAAAGGGACAACTACTATGGTTAGTCATCAGATTATGGTGACAGACAAAAAGAGCAAAGCATCCTTGGATTTCTTCAAAATGCTTTCCAGGCATGACAAAATAGCTAAAAGGTCCACAGATGAACCAGGCGGACCAAGCAAACAAAACATTCAGATAGAGATTGATCAAGGACTGAAAGCAAAAAATCCATAACCTTTGGAAGTCATTTAAGGAGAACTAAATTCTCCACTTCAAATGAAAAGAGAAAAATATAGCCCTAATTGAGGAGAAGAATGAGCTTTCAAACTATATTGCAATGGTCCAATCATATTTTGTGATGAATATTTACTAAGTGGAGGTACATTGCATGATGATGTCTTGCATATAGTGGTTGAGAAAATGGTTGTGAGAGCTTTCTATATTTTAATCAATGGAGGAGCCAATTTTAACACTTGTCTGCAGCAAACAACCCACACATTGGGTATAAGGCAATTTGATTACACTCCACCATCAATTTCATTCTATGGATTTGATAGATCGGGAGGGACAACCTTTTTTGGGTTGCATACGTCTCAACTTGGATATCTCTGAGACACAACATCGAGTTTTATTTTATGTGGGGGATATAGAACCTTCATTCAATTTACTACTCGGCTGACCATGGACCTATGCTATAACTGTAGTTTCTTCCATACTGCATCAGTGTGTCGAATGGGTTCACGACATGAACACCATCACAATTTATGCGAATGACAGGCAAAATCACTTCATGCATCTAATGATCCCAGTACCAACATATACAATCGAAGAATTAAGCATTCAAGTCTGCAAAGAAATAAAACTTTCTTGGAGTCTTAGCAAATTATCTATTTGAAAGCCAAAGAAGCAAATGTGAGTAGTGAAAGATCGCAAGCCATATTTGTCTACAACAAATTATAGAAGTTAACCAATGTTCAAGAATTTTTCCCAAAATGAGAAAGGATTGAATTTACTCATATGCTATGGCTACCATCCATTTAATACCCTTGGCAAACATGAAGACAGAATTTGGAACCAATCATACGGGCAGGGCAACGAGTTACTCAAGCTCTATGATGCCAGGATTATGAGGAGATGGATGCAAAAGAAGAATTTAATCTAGTGCCTTTTATCAAAAGTGGCACCATAGGCAGATGTTTACCATCTATATAATCAATCATAATTTTATCATTTCATCATCATTGCACTCTAATAAACCAAGAGTCCCTATTTTGTAATACTTTCAAATATGAAATGAAACATGTAATTTGCTTTGTTTTACACAAATTTTTTTAATTTTATCTAACTTTTTCACAATCTTTAGGATGTCATCTGGGAATCAAATAACAAAAGCCTTCAAGGAGGTAAATCCAGAACTTACCGAACTTGAATGTCTAGAGTTCATCCAAATGAAAAAACAAAACCAATTGTCACCTTTGATTAATGATCCCACAGAGAAGGTTAACATCAGTACAAAAGAAAAACAAAAAATTTCACAAATTGAAACAAGTCTCTCAATGAAAGAAACAAAAAAGTTGCTATAATTCCTCATAATCATCAAGAAGTCTTTGTGTGGACTTGTGAAGACATCCTATGGCTCGATACTATGCTGGTCAACATCGATTGCTATTAAAGCCAAAATGCAATCCAATAAGACAAAAATTAAGAAAATTTGGCCCTTAAAGCCTAGAGGACCTATTAAAGGTAAAGTTCATCTTTACAATTGATTATCTCGAATGGTTATCAAACATCATGGTAGTTCCAAAGAAAGATGAAAAAATTCGACTCTGCATTGACTTTAGAGATTTGAATAAATCCACACTAAAGGATAATTATTCACTTCCAAACATCAATTTGTTAATTGATAGTACAACAGAGCATGCTATGTTCTCCTTCATGGATAGATGTTCTGGCTACAATCAAATTAAGTTGATTGCTCAGGATCAGTCCAATACATCATTTACAACCCCTTGGGCACCTTTTGTTATACCTTAATGTCTTTCGGCTTGAAGAATACTGTTGCAACATATCAAAGGGCTATGCAACTATGCTCCACAATCAAATGCATCAAATCATGGATACATATGTGGATGATTTGCTAATTAAGTCAAAGACCAAATACAATCATAGTATTCTTTCTCAAGTCTTTACAATTTTTTACAATATAATTACTAAATCCACCGAAGTGTGTGTTTGGTGTTAAATCCGACAAGCTTTTGAGGTTTATGGTTAGCAAAAAGGGAATCAAAGTAAACCCCTCCAAAGCAAAGGCAATCATCAAGATGCGACCACCAAAAAATTTGAAGGAGCTATGCAGCTTATTGCAATGTAGAATGCAATAATGTTTATTTCAAATTTTGCCATGAGATATGAACGATTCAATTATTTACTTCGAAAATGAGTTACATTTGAATGGGGAGATGAATGTTAGGCATCATTTAAAAAAAATGAAGAAATACCTCATTTGTTCTCCAATTTTGAACTTCTAATTTTAGAGAAACCCCTACTACTTTACATCACAATCAATAATTCAACATGTGGTGGCTTTTTGGCGCAATATGAATAAGGATGATGAATATAGCATGTCATGCATTATGTCAGCAATTTGTGTAGCATGAGAAGAATTACTTGCACATGGAAAAGATTTGCTTGGTCATGGTATGGATGTGTCAAGAATTAAGGCACTATCTACTATCATGCGATGTCAAAATTTTATCTAAGCTTAACCCACTCAAATATATTCTCGAAAACCATTCCTAAATAGGAGGATAACAAAGTAGCAAGTTGTGTTGATGCAATATGTTTTGGAATATGCGACACATAAATCATTAAGGGGCAAGCCATTGTCAGTCAATTGGCAGATTTCCCACTATCAAAGGAAAATCAAGCAAATGATGATTTCCTAGATGTACAAATCCTGATGACTGAACCTAAGCTGTGAGAAATGTACTTTGATGAATTTAAAAGCACGGGCCTGAGGGCAGGCAATGGAATACTTTTCATTACACTGAAGAAAGAAATGATTCTTTATTTCCTCAAGTCAATTTTTTCTTGTATTTATAACATGTCATAATATGAGGCCATAATTTAAGGACTCAAAATGCTTCTCAAATTTAAAATGTAAAGATTTCATATTTTTAGAGATTCCCCAGTTATCAGTCAAGTTAATGGAGACTGATAAATCAAAGATAAAAAATTGATCTCACATCAAAAATAGCAACATCCATCCTAAAGCAATTCGAAGAATGACAACTCTCACATGTCAAGAGGGAATTCAACCCAATTGATGATGGCTTGGCTAGTCTAGGCTCTACCATCACATTCAAACTATGAGAGTCTGTCAGATTTTTTGAAATCGACATATCAAACAACCAGCCTATATCATGCCAAAATAGGTGCTACAAGTAGAAAGCAGAGGAACACTTTAAAATTGTCTTGAAAGGAGTGATGACTTCTGAGACACATGCCTTCAAGATATTTTATTTTAGTTGGACTCCTATACAGAAGAGGATTCAACAATTAACATGCTAGATGTCTTGATGCAAATGAGTCACTGGAAGTCATTCAAGAAGTCCATGAAGGAATTTATGGGTTAGGCTCCAGTCAAACAAATAGTCAAAGCAAGGTATTATGGGCCCACCATATAGAAAGACTATTGTCAATTCATCAAGTAGTGCATCAAATGTCAGTTGCACCACAATCAATTCATCCTCCAACAACATATCTTCATTCAGTCAGTTCACTCTAGCTATTTTCAATGTGTGCCTTAGACCTGGTCACCCCAATCAATCCACCTACCTTAAAGAGGCACATGTTCTTACAACTATAGATTACTTCACCCAACAGGTGTAGACAATTACTTTAAGAACAATTGAAGGGTGACATGTAGTGTCCTTCATTCATAAAAACCTTCTCTGCAAATTTAGCATATTGCATTACATTATCTCAAACAATAACACTCATTTCAAAATTGAGAAGATGCACAATCTCTGCTATAAATTCATAATACAACATTGTTATTCTGCCCTATATTACCCCCAAGATAACAACCAGTGGAAGCAACCAATAAAATTTTATTTTGTGTCTTGGAAAGGATTGTGGAAACATGTTAAGATTGACATGAGAAAATACACAATGTACTCTAGGTGAATCAAACCACAATTTGATCACCCACCAATGCTATACCAATAGAATTAATGTATGGAATAGAAATTGTCCTTCCATTACATGTCCAAAAATCAACATTGAAAATTGCTACTCTCATCAAACTTCCAATAGACAACTATAAACAAAAAAAACTTGCTCAATTAGACCACTTACACTTGAAAAGACTACAAGCGGCAGAGCTGCTGAAATCTATCGCAAGAGAGTCACCCGACATTATGCTAAATCAGTCATTGAAAGAAAATTACAAATAAATAACCTTGTCCTAAGATCCATAGTTTCACTTAGAAATAGGCCCAAAGGAAAATGGGCACCAAACTTGGAAGGACCATATGCCATTAAAGAGGTTCTACCTCTCCATTTTTATCGGCTAATTGATGCAGATGGGGTCGAAATCCACAACTTAATTAATGTTTTGCATCTCAAGAAATTCTATATTTGAATTTGTAATTCAAAATTTTGCTTTGATGATTATGTTCTCAGCAATTTTTAAACCAAGTAAGGGGCATCATACCTCTTAGAAGGAATTCCAATGATTGATTTTTGCCAAAATAATTCAAAGATGCATTTTCAATCAAAATTTCCAAAACTTTTCAAATTTAGCCCATGTCTTGCCCGTAGAATACAACCTATGCTTGCACCGTGAAACTAAAAAAACAGTCTATGAACATTTGCTCATATCAAGCCTCTTAAAGCTTTTTGAACCCGAGTTAGAAAGTAAGAGGGGTGTTTTGGGAGCTACCAGCCCAAAACTCATTACAAGGGTTCAGTAGAAAGCTCAATGGGCTTGACATTGCACAAAACAAACTACACAAAACTATTAATGTGACGAAACTTCATAATAGTTTTTAGGGTGGTGAGGAATTTCCCCAAGAGTGAAGGGTGGATAAAAAAAAATCAAAATTCAAAAGCTAAAGCTGAAAGGGCAAAAATCAAAACAAAAAAGAGAAAAAACGCTTGCCAAAGCTCGGAAGGCATGAAGGACTAACTTCTCCAACCATCAAGTGCAAAAACTTTTTGCACTTGCATGCAAGATTTGCTAAATCAACATCAACTACTCTATAGAAATCCTTTGAGATTGAGGAAGATCTTTTTATTTCAAGTCTTTGCCCAACATTTCCTCTCAGTTTGGCTCCATTTGGAAATCAAATTTTTGAATCAATTTGTAAAATTTGGTATGTGAATCTTTGCCGCTAAGCAAAGTCTCCAACTTGGTCAGCAGCCAAGAATAGCAATTATTAACACTTCAAATCTTTTTATTCAATTTTTTTGAAAATAGTTCCAAATCCTATAAAGAAAATTTCACAAAATAACTATGAAAAACTTCAATTTCAAATGAATTTTGATATCTAGACACAATTTAGGTTCTAATCATGAATAACATAAATCACAAGGTAGGATACAAGTTCAAATCGTAATCTAATACACAAAACAAGATCCAAATTAGGATTTAAATCCCAAATCCAATTACAAATACAAATCTGCATTTAAATATAAAAATTGGATTCAAATAAGAATCAAAAACACCAAGTGGGACCCACATGGGTGGGCCTCATTATTATGTGTAGGCAAGGGCCCACCTAGGGGGTCACACATCCCATTCTTTTGAAAAATATCTACTTTCATTAAAAATAAGTTGGCATTAAGGTAAAGTAGATAGGTTTGTGACTGAAATTCATGGGAAAGAAGAGGTATTTATATATCTATCTCTCTCCATTAATTGAAAAGGTTCTTCTAATTAAAGAGAAGAGCCTAGTCCAAGGAAGTCATGATGGCTTCCAACAAACCTACTTATGGCAAGTAGGTTTACCGTTGGTGCACCTAGATTTGGTGCCACATTCTAGGCTCAGGATCAATCAACATGAGCTCAGCTCAGTCAGACCCAGTAAAGCTACTGGACTATAATAAACCTTGACTAGGTCAAATCTAGTTTCACTGAACCAAGTCAAAGTGTACTTCAAATTGAACTTAATTGAAGCACAATTAGAGGGTTTCTAAGATCAAATTCATCAAAATTGCTCCAACCAAGTATAGATTAGCTCAAGAAATCAGCTTTGACTTTGATCAAATGGTCAAACCCAACCAAATTTAGATGAATTTGCCCTCTTATTTGCGAATTGAACATAGATCTCAAAATTGGGATTCTATATAAATCAAGTATGCATTTGAATTTGTTAAAACTTAAGTTAACATTTCAAATCAAAATTTGATTTGATCAAACCATTTTCAATAGAATTGTGGACAAAAATGTCTTCTTCAAACCAAATTTGGCAAGATTTTCAAGGTCATTGAAAACCAAATTGAATTGTTGAACAAAAATCTACATTTCAGTAAAGTTTTAAAGCTAGGTCACTAGGTTTAACTTAGCGGGCTCAATTTCAAAATCAAAACCTATGCCAAGGGATGTTTTGCTAGAAACATTAATCAAAATTGGGTATGCAACATTCGAAGTGTTTACAGATCACAAGTCCTTGAAGAATATATTCTCACAGAAGGATCTCAACTTGAGGCAAAGAAGATGGATTGAGTATTTAAAGGATTATGATTTTTCCATATCTTATCATCCAGGCAAAGCGAATGTGGTGGCAGATGCGTTGAGCAGGCATGCCAAAGCAACCATGTGCAGTATGTTGACTCGTTCGTGGAATTTGTTGCAAGATGTGATAGCGTGGAAGCCTTACAGGTGTGATGAGAACAAAGTAATGATGACGGCCTTGATTCGACATCCTTTGATTGAAGAACTTGTTATGAAACAAAAAGAAGATCCAGAGTTTGCCAAGAACATGGAAGAATGCAAGAAACCAGATTCTCTTTGGCACCAAGATGAAGATGGGTCATTGCGGTTTCAGCAGAGATTATGTGTTCCTAGAGATGAAGGGGTGAAGCGTCTGTTGCTTGATGAAGCTCACAAATCTAAGTTTTCTATTCACCCTGGCAGTACAAAGATGTTTCAGGATATGAGAAGAAATTTTTGGTGGCCTGGAATGAAACGTGAAATTGCAGAATATGTGGCAAAGTGCTTAGTTTGCCAATGGATTAAAGCAGAGCATCAGCGGCCGGCAGACTTGTTACAAAGAATTGATATTCCAGTGTGGAAATGGGAAGACATTACGATGGATTTTGTGGTTGGTTTGCCTCGTACCAGAAGACAGCAGAATGCCATATGGGTGATTGTTGATCGACTTACGAAGTCCGCTCACTTCCTGCCAGTCAAAATCAGTCAATCATTGGAAAGTCTCGCAGAGTTGTACATTGGAGAGATAGTGAGATTGCATGGTGTGCCAAAGTCTATCATTTCGGATCGTGATCCGCGTTTTACCTCTCGGTTTTGGGGGCAGTTGCAGAGGGCACTAGGTACCAAACTTAAGATGAGCACAGCTTTCCATCCGCAAACCGATGGACAATCAGAGAGG
>JAANDH010001192.1:0-45286 GCA_011799765.1 Nymphaea thermarum
CGGCTTCTCCCCTCTCTCCTTTATATTCTCACTTATGTGTAATTGTTGAATTAAGTGAATAAGAATTTTCTCTCTCCTAGGGTTGCGGTGTGCCCCTAGGTTAGAGCTTCCCCGTGGTTTTTTCCTCGTTCTGAGGTTTTTCCACGTACATCGTGTGTTCGTTCCTTGGTCTATTCTTGTGGTTTGTGTTTCTACAGATGCTACATGCACTAAACCATTTGAGAAGTTTCCTTTTTCAGATTTTGGCAACCAAATCATAGTTGCATTTCAACTTTGAAATTGTTGAGAAATAGGCCATGAGAAAAAGGCAGTCATGGTTTCAGTATGGCGAGCTTATAGGGGTTTGTGTAGATCAGTTCACATTAGAAAATGGAAAATACCTATGTAGCCGGCTCTGTCAGTCAACATTATACATTATCCTTTCTGAGGTCTGTGCAGAACAATTCACATTGGAAAATGGAAAGAACTTACCTAGCTGGCTCTATCTGTTGACATTGTATGTCTTCTTTTCTGCTTTTGTGCTTTCATCTAAATCCATCAGACAGTTCATAATCATAGGAGAATTACTAAACCCAGCTTTTGGATGGTTGCTAGATAAAAAATAGCACAAAGCGAGAAATATATGCTGTTCAAAGAAGAGTCTGATTTCATTGTCCGATATGGAAATATAGTCTCAACTTCTAGATCTTATTTAGAATTGCCTCACGCATTACTTCCTCAGGTGCTGCAGCAACACATTTGAAATTTGTCAACTTTATGATTTAGGCCCAAAAAACAGAGGAACAACAATAAAAGAGTGGAAGCTGAAAATGGATACCACCCATTACCAGCTAGGCCAGTGAAGTGTTGAAATTGTCCTTTCGCCTGTCTAATGAACATTTCCATGCCACTAACTGGGATAGCTCCTGAGGCCTCTGCTTCTTGCAGTAGTCTTGTAACTTTGGGGGTGTAGACGGCATCAAAAACAATAGCATAATATCTCAAAGCATGCTGCAATGCATCCAAATATACAGGTGTCAGGCTTCAGTTGTTGGAAGTCAAAGAGAAGGACAAATCCATGATTCCAAGAATGGACCTTCATAGGCATTAGCATCACAATTCATATAATTATAGTTCATAGACGTAACTTACAACCAAATTGAAGCAGTTGTATAAATATAAGTTGGGCACAAGCTATCTACATGTACACTAAAAAATAAAGTTCCAATGCAGCAAATATATCCATTAGGCATTAGATATAACAAACCTTTGGTATTGGTGTCTCCTCTATCTGTGGCTGCATTCCAACAGAAGTAGCATTTGCAAGGATCATGCCTTTCTCTGGGTGGAAGTTCTCCAGTTCAGCAAAAGTTAAAGCATCACCACCAACTAACTCAGCAAGGTCTTTAGCTCGACCTTGCATCAAACAGAGAAGATTATGGTAATGTTTGTTCTAGTCTCAAAGAAATCGAAATCACCCCCCCACCCTCCAAAAAAAAAAAAATCCAAGAACTTTAAACTAAAGTGCCTAAGAATCCTAAATTTTGTTCAAGACATTTACCACATTTCACAGAAAAATCTTGAATACTCTTCAAGTGGTTCAGATTTGTCTTATAATGCATACATATGGGAAGCCTTGAGGTGTAAAAGAGGAAAATTTACCAAAGGTCCTATTGGCTATGACAACTCTTGCTCCTTTTACTTTTGCTCCATAAGCAAGTGCTTTCCCAGCCCCACCAGCACCAATAACAACGAACAGTTTACCTTCGAGAGGTGAATTGGCTGTATTGCTGCTATTAGTCGTACCTGTTGTGTAGAGTGATTACATCAACCAAGAAAACATGTTATCCTTTTGCAGATGTTAGATGAGAATCCTGATACAGACCTCTAAGCGCATCTTCAATGGCAGATATGGCAGCATAGTAATCAGTGTTATATCCCATCAACTTTTGACCAAATGGCTGGCTGACAATAGTATTCACAGCTCCAATGCTCTAATGGAATTCCAAGGAAAAAAAAAAAAAAAAAAAGAAACGCAGTTGTGCGTCATGCAACTTAGAAAAGGCTGCAGGGAATTGCAGCATAATATGGCCACTGAAAGAGAAACATAATAAGGTCAATATTGTCTTTTGTTTCTTAGTTATATAGACTCAAATTGATTCTATGTATTGTAGTAGTACCCTTGCAATTGGGTCAACTTCATCACAGCATACTACTGCAGCCTCCTTGTGAGGGATACCACAGCTGCATAACAAATTACAATCAGGTTATTAAGTATAAAAGGAAAAGAAAAAGATCGGTTACATGAAGAATGACAATTATCATTTTGATTTAGGGAGAACTGAAAAAAGAAACAAAGGAAACCATGTTTAGGATGGTGTGCTACACTCAAAATGTGCTTAGAACAACATTACCACCAATACCAAATTCTGGGAAAAAAAAAAGAAAGAAGAAAATAACACAAACCTCCTGCGTGGTGCTTTTATGTCCACTGAATCACCAATAGACTTTTAATGTTAGAAAACTAAACGCAGTTCTCATAGAATTCATTTGGGCAATTTGCTTATTAGAATTTCTGCAATCTATGTTGTTCAAAATGCACCAGGCATGCGCGCAGGCTTGCCTAGTTTCCTAGGCTTGACTGGTTGCCTAGTCTGGCTGTTCTTAGTTGACTTGCCATTTGGAAGCATTAGGCTGTCACCTCGGGCACCTATTCACTCAACAGCTCAGAGTTCTTTTCTTTTTCTTTTCCACTGCTGTTTGAAGCAGATTTTTTTTTTCTTTCTTCTTTTGCTTTAATGTTGATTTTCTGTTCCTCATTCTTTTTGACATTGCAAGTGATCAAATTATAAGTACATTTACTCAAGGATGTATATGTGTATGTATGTTGTTTTAGGTTTTTAACTGCTTTACACATACACACATTAATAAAAAGGAAAAAGCATTATATATATATATATATATATTTACTTTTTCTTGTATTAGAATTACAATGGAAAACAATTTTATCTTTTATGAGAGGCAGTGCTAAAATGGAATCCAGTGATTATGTTGAGGATTTGTTTTTCCACTTCTTACTTTTTCAGGAAAAAAAAATAGTAGGCTTTAGTTTATGGCCTTTAGGCTTTTAAAGTCTAGAAATTAGAAATAGATATTTAATAGTTTGCATTAGGAAATTAGAAATTTTGCATGCTCTGGGACATTCCAAAGAAGTGTTTTAAGTTATGGACTCTCTCTTTTTATGCTATCTGACATTTAAATTTCAATTGTTAAACTTTGTTACATTTAATCTTTTGTTCCTATAAATGGAAAATTATAGGTTTCTTATTGAGAAATGTTTCAGTTTTGCTGTTAATTTAAAAAAGTAACATTGCATTTTTTTGGTTTATTTTTCGTTTAGACCGCTTAATATGATAAGGCCTAGCTAGGCTCTAAGTTTAGTTCACTGCTTAGGCTGCTTCTAGCACTTTTAAGTTTAACAAATTAGCCCCCTACACTAATTGCATTGGGAGCAAAATATTTAAGAAAGCATATACTCAAGAGAACTAGACAGAGTTATCAGAGAATTCATTTGGCAAGCCTACTCATTGTCATGTTCTGCAATGGCCACACTCTTGCACCTAAAAATCAAAAGATTCAGGCGAGAAGAATATTCCAATGTATCATCAGAAAACAGTACCTGAAAGCAGGAAAATCTGGTGAAGCATATGTGTCAAGGAAGCGAGCAAGGTCATCCACCAATAGACGCACATAGATGCCATTATATCCAACACGCTTGAAAGTTGCATTGTACATAGTTGGCCCTTTACTATGTCCTATAGGCTTTCCAATGACACCAAATACTTTAGTGTCAGGCCTAATCTGCCTTATGTTGTACAAATGTAGCAAATCTCTTAGTGTTGGTTCCCAAGGCGCAGATTGCTTGCTAGATTCAAGGGCCCCATAAGTAAGGTACCCACCATATTTGGGGCTCAACAATCTAGAAATCAGTCCTCTCTCCCATGACCCATCCAATAGCTGGAACCTGGAAAAGAACAGTGCGTCATGTTTGTTAGTTGAAAAATTTTCAAGGCATGATCTGATAATGCAAGCTCAATGTCATCAATATTGGTACCTATTAGCCTATACAGGACAATTATGCGCTGCAATGATGCAGGAGCCAATGCAAGGACCCTTAAATAGTCACATGGATACTTCACCCCTATCATCATGACTGGGCGCAGTTGGATACAGGACATGGCAGGCTCATCTTTTGAAGCTTTTTGTACGACTTTGATATCTTTTGTTCAGTAATCTATGTTTGATTATTATAAATAATGAATATATGTGTTTGTTTGTTTATATATATATAAAGGCAGACACACAAACACACACACATCTATACACATGGCTGTATCCATGCACCCAAATTTTGAAGCTGTTATGCACCTGTGTCTGCACCTATGTCTGTACTCATACCCACACCCATGTGACATAGGTCCTTAAATACTGGCTGCGATGATGCCAATTTGGGTCACATCAGCCTCTTTCCATGAATATAAATGGATTAACGTTTAAAGTAAAATTTCTTATTTACTTGCAATCTGAAAAGACTTTCTTTGTTTTAGGGATGAAGATTGTTGCAGTTTCTGAGATAAAGGTCAAAATAAGATATTCAAGTTACCTGGCAGTTTACGATTACTCGAAAAACTCGAGCTACATCTGTAATATCTACAGCTGTTGTGGCAATCTTCACTATGTCCGCTCCAGTTGCATGTAGTTTTGCAGCTAGATCTGTGAGTTCCTCAACAGAAGGAGTACTTTGGTAGTTGTGTGATGAAACAATAATCTTGAAGTTCTCAGGCTTCTTTCCAGATATGGAGCTAATGAAGTCATTGGCAGCCTACCAATCCACAAAAGGTTAAGAGTTAACCATGGGATTTTGATTTAATATACAATGCATGTGATCACACTGGATCTTACTGAACATGAAATACAACTAATCTGCAATTCGAAAAGATCCGATTATCCAGAACAAATTGAATTCCCACAGTTTGTGATATTACTGAATCCAAAGAAAAAGTGCCCAAAAACAAATTGGACAAAATGGCAGAAATCATACATTTTATATGTAAAAAGTACGTTTTGAGCTGATCTTAATTCAGACTTAAAATAAATCTGATCAAAGAAAAAACTATTTTGAAGTCAATCCAACTATGAATGAAATGTGACTTGTCAAAGCCCAGGCTAATCTGAGCCGTGTGCTTGGTTTCTACTTCAATGACCAAATGTACAAAACCAATCATGTAAGGCCCATTTCTTAAATCAGTTAAGAAGGGAATCCACTTTCTTTGCACGAAAGTGGGTGAGAAAAATTGTCCTCCACTGGCTCAATTTTTTCTCAACCTCTTCTTTTGATGTTTGTTTCATTTAGTGGTGGGAAAATTTAACCCCTTTTTTTTTCAACTTTGCTATTTTCTGTCAATTTAGACCAAAAGAAGCGAGCCTTTAATGAAATAACTTTCTTACCTTTCTCATAATTCCAAGAAAAGGTCCCTACATTTTTGTATTTTATCATGCCTCACTTTTAGGTCTAGTTTTCAACAGTTAGAAACTTAGGGCATTATGTCGCTAACACGGGAAGCTATGTTCCCATGGTGTATCCAAAGGGTATTTTTGTCATTTATGAAAGATGTTTCCTGCATTCCACTTTTGCCCTTATTAGGGAGGGGTTTTTTCATTTTAGCAGTAAAGACATTTTGGTCATTTCCAGTCCCTAACACACCGTCATGTGGTAGGGGCCATAACATATAAAAGTAAAATCAGTTGAATGAAAAGTAAAGGAGTAAAATTGGAAAATATGAAAACACCTTGTCACCTGATTGGAAAATTTCCGTTTCCCCATAATTTTAGTAAAGGGACCATTCTTTGCAAAATTTTGAGTATGGGATACACATTCTATAGAAACTGTCCAATAAGGATATGAACTTTTCATTTCTCAAGGTACCACTCCTTATTCGACTTTCTCTATAAGAAAGGAGGCCCTTGCTCGAAAAATCAGAAAAGGCAGCCTCCTTTTTGAAGTTTGAAGTTATGGGTAGAAATAGGCTCACAACTAAAAATTTGCTTTTTATTTCTAAAAAATTCAAACATATTTTCATGATTTTTTTTCTGTGAGAAGATTACAATTGAAGACTAATGCACAACAAAATTTGCTTTCTCTCTCTCTCTCTCTCTCTCTCTCGCGTCAAAACTAATCACTAAATTAGCATTAGCTATGATGATTTATGGTCCTTTTAATACTAGATGCTTCAATTTTAAATATCCAATTACACGACAATTTTGAAATTATATATATATATATATATATATATATATATATATATATATATATATATATATATGAGAGAGAGAGAGAGAGAGAGAGAGAGAAAATGCTAATCACTAAATTAGCATGAGGGAAATAACTTTTGTTTCTGCCTAACAATTCTTAATAAGTCTGCCTACCTGACCTCGAAATTCCAAGAAAAAAAAAATCCAAAAATTTAAATCAAGAAAAGAAAAAACCTGGAGCTCGACATCGACGTAGTCAGCACCTAAATCCATGGCCAAGCGAAGTGCTTTCAATCTTTCATGTTCATCGCCTTCGTAATTACCACCTTCCCATTTAGGCCTGAAATTAGAACAAATTAGCTTGGCAACTCAATAATCAAGTAAAAACAATAAATTTAAGAGTGTTTAAGGCCGAAACCCTTTTGAAAATGTAAAATGCAAAAAAAAAAAAAGATGAAGACTAATATTTATTTGTTGTAATTATTGTTTGATTCTCGTCTTAAAATGAAAATTGCCGTAATAAGTTGAAAACCGGCCTAAATCAAGTCTCGATCATCTTGTTCTTGACGTACGCAACGAGTCGATCCTAACAGTGGTTCGATTTGAACTCACTCGGTTAAACTCAACTAGTCGAGTTCAAGTTTAAATTAAAAACTCGAACTTGTAGATGAGTCGAATTCAAGTTACACAAACTCGACTCCATTAAATTCGAGTAAGCTCACGTATCCTATTAGCTTAAATGTGTTTAGCAAGCCCAGTAAACTCGAGCCTAGTTTAGTTTTAATTCACATGCTTAATGAATTGAGCTTAGTTTATGGAGTGAGCTGGAGGTGACTTGTAAAGTTCGACTTGAGCTCGAACTGAGCTCGAGATGGGCAACATATGAACCCATATATGGTGAGCTACCAAATATGAACTTATGAATAATAATGCTGTAGGAGAGAACTTGTCAATTTAGTTATAATAACGATTGGTTTGAACTTTCTAGCAATTTTATCTTAATGTAAGATGTAACACATAAGAAGAGAAATTTATATTCGCTTGATCATAATGTAAGATGACAAGCAGGGGCAGAGCCAGGATTTTCCGCAAGGGCGGGCCAAATGAGGACTAGGTTTTGTGGGTTAGATAACTTGGATTTGAGTAGGGCCAAACTGAACTTATATTCAAAAAATACATTGAGACATTTTTTTTTTCAATTTTTACATTATTTTTTTTAAAATTTGGTTGGGATAGGGCCATGGCCTGGGCGGGCCCCCCTCCCTCCGCCAACAAGTATATACTAACTTTATATATATATATATATATATATATATATATATATATATATATATATATATATATATATATATATATATATATATTACAATTAACCACCTACCTTCTCATCGGATGATTACTTTTCTTATTTTGTGTCACTAAAAGTCATGGTGCAATGCCATAAGAGGACTAGCATCGCCATCAGTCAACAGGAGATAGACAGAAATTTAGGAGAAAGAGAGAAAGTTAGGTGCGCACCATGCACAGTGACGAGAAAATGATATTTTGATAATTTATTGAAACAAATGTCTTTCATAGTCTTTTTTTTGCTTTTTTTCATTCAATTTTGTTTTCATAATTTATTGAAACAAATGTCTTTCATAGTTTTTTTTTTTTTTTTTATTCAATTTTGTTTTCATAAAAAGTTTTCTTTTTAGGACAAACTAAGAATATTTTAATCATTAATCATACTAACACAGAAAAAATCATACTAACACAGAAAAGTCATATCAAGAGACCGCCCATGAGGTTGTCTGACAGAAGATTCCTTTTTTTACACGACGACAGTGCTTGTCTCCTTACCAACCAATGGTAAACAAATTTATATGAACAATTAAAAATAAAAAAATATATTAAAATATTATAAACAGTAAGAAATCGGCTGACCATAAAATGGAATTGGTTTGCCACAAATTTGGCTGATTTTAGGCGATTATATTGTTAAAACCAATATCTTGACTCGCTTACTGGTGTCATTGCTGACCCCGAACAAGCTTTGCCATCGATCTCTTATCCAATCTAAACTCCGAAACCCATCTGATCTGATTCTAAACCCTGCCATTGCTCCAAGCAGCTCTAGTGGTATATATATATATATATATATATATATATATATATATATATATATATATATATATATATATATATATATATATATATATATATATATATATATATATATATATATATATCAAGAAAGTTTTTAAATTAGTGCTCCTCAACTTAAAATTAATTCCCAGCTATGTTATCCTCCCGCCTATGTAAAAAAAAAAAAAACCGTTTCATTAAACATCTCCAATGGTAAAACATGCTCAAATTTTGACGGGGCCGGATAAGGGAAGAAAGAAAGATGAAGGAAAATGGTCGGAGATTTCACCGGAAAGAACTAGTGGCTCGTACCTATAAGTAACAAGAACTGGGAGTTTTCTTCCTTGGAAGGAAAGAAAGAGGAAGGAAAATGGTTGGAGATTTCGCTGGAAAGAACTGGTGGCTCGTACCTACAAGTAACAAGAACTGGGAGTTTTCTTTCCTTCAGCAGGACTTCGAGATCTTGGTGTGGCTGAAAGTTGCGAAGATGGTCCAATCTGATCTCCACGAGGTCCGCGCAGGCAGCCATGGCTTCATCTATCTGGTGCAGCATCTTCTCCACAGAAGGTGCACACAGTGGAGCACAGAGAAGAGTGGCATTCTCCGCCATTGCTCTCAAGAGATCAACCTCTTTCTTTCTTTCTTTCTCTAGTGAATCTAAGAGATCGTCCTACACTCTCAAGAGAAACTCCTTGCTTCTTTCTACGGTGAGTCAAGGAGAAAGGATGCCACTTGACTTGGCGCATCTTACTGCATTCAATGGCAAAACTTAAGACTCTTTCACGGGAATATTTCAAAATACATTAGAAAATAGGGAAATTTCACAGAAAGCAGGCCTAACTTTTTGATATTGAGAAGGACACGCCTAAGTTTTCGTTGGTCAGCCACAAAGATCTATAAAAGTATCTTTGCAAAATTGCAAGGGCACGTATACTTTTTTAGCACAGAAAGAAGGTTTGGATGACCAATTAAATACCATATGCACCCATTTGCAATACAGTGAGCTACCAAATATGAATTTATGAATAATAATTTTGTAGGCGTGAACTTGTCAATTTAGTTATAATGACGACTAATTGAACTTTACAATTGACATAGCCGGTCGTTTCAACTAAGTTAAAATATGTTTAAATGATTTTTTTTGATAGGTGCAAGTCAGTCCCACGTGTAGCATTTGGATGTGCATGGGGTGCGGTAGGTTCGGGCTAATTCCCCCGGTGGATGCATCTGCGTCCATAATCGCATAGAGTCATACAGACGCGAGTAAATGAAAACTTGTCGTGAGTCGGGCTATAGTACTCGGGTTATGGTCGGCCGTCTTACTTAATGGCATTTAGTCGGCAACTAACTTCAGTCGAAAACTTCCTCTAAAGGGAAGTCTTCCCCCACACAGATTTTGTAAGGAGATAAATATGTACATGGAGGAATGACATGGTTCTCATAGGGCCTCATGGTCATAGCTTGCTAATGACCTACTGCGGGATAATCTTGGGTGATGGTTTGCTGAGTGTCTAACACTCTTCACATAGTCCATGGTCCCAAAAGATTGATGAATGCTTCCGCTACATTAAGATTGAGCAAATGCTGACCGATGCTTGTGAAAACCCTCAACACTAAGTGGGCCAAATAAGACTTGAAAAAGTTGGCCTGTGATAAAATGGTATTAGTGCATAACGATTTTTTGGAAAGAACTTGAAAGATGAGAACGATGCAAAGATATAATCAACAAATTGTTCTGAAAAATGTTGGCTTATTGTTCGTGCCCTATAGTTTGGCTATGCTCGTCTGGTTCAAGTGACTCTAATAGTATTGGTCATATGAAGATCACATGTTTCGAAGGTGGTACCTGGGTGTGAGAAGTAAAAGGCCATAGAGATGTCACTTGTTGAAGTAGATAGGGTGAAAGGCCTAACGTCAAAAGGATTGTCCAAGAGGGCAAGAGCCTTTAGTGTTGACATGACTCAAAGAAGCGAGCATGTTGAGTACTGTTTGATAATACATCATGAAAAATTAATATTTGATGTTCTAGACTTTACTAAGGTAAAAGTGCTATAAGTGACATGGCAAGAACAGAAGTTGGACTAGAGGCGATAAAATGAAAATTGCCGCAATAAATGTGGTGAGCAAATGGTGGGAGTGGGGTCGCCAATTGTCAAGTTGAAAACTGACCTAAATCAAGTCTTGATCTTACACCATTTTGTGTCTCGTGTTCTTCTTGACTTGTTCAATGAGTCGATCCTAATAGTGGTTTGATTCAATTTCACAGTGAGTTAAACTCAACTTCTACCCAACTCCTTTATTCAACTAATTGGGTTCAAGTTTAAATTGAAAACTCGAATTTGTAGACAAGTCGAATTCAAGTTACACAAACTCGACTGCATTAAATTCGAGTAAGCTCATGTATAACTGTGGGTGTTCAGCAAGTCGAGTCAACTCGAGTTGTGAAGCTAAACCAAGGTCTAGTTTAACCCCTTGGGATATAGACTCGAGTCCAGTGGAGTCGACTGTTAGATTGCTGTTGAGCAAAAGTATTATTGAGTTCTATTTGAAGCTCCAACTTGCAAAGTGAAGCCTAGTTTAATTTTAATTCATTAGTTTAAATGAATTGAGTTGGAGGTGACTTGTAAAGCTCGACTTGAGCTCGAACCGAGTTCGAGATGTGCAACATATGAGTTAAGTCGAGCTGGGCTTGGCTCGTGCAATCCCCTACTTGTAGGACCTAGTGATCTAAGCTCATGGCTGTTTTCTTTTGTGTAGGCTCACTAAAGTTATGTGTTCGAGCTTAATCAGAGTCTCTCATTTGAAGAGGTCCTGGCCATTAAAAAATTTTTAAATTCAAAATGTCAAGGTTTCCACATATTTTTCATATTTACTGCTTGTCTTTTTTTTTTCTTAAAATAAATAATTAATGTGATTTTTTTTTTCAGCAAAACATCAAATGTAGGTGCATTGATCCATTTG
This sequence comes from Nymphaea thermarum, assembly GCA_011799765.1. Taxonomy (NCBI): domain Eukaryota; kingdom Viridiplantae; phylum Streptophyta; class Magnoliopsida; order Nymphaeales; family Nymphaeaceae; genus Nymphaea; species Nymphaea thermarum. The sequence continues at coordinate 11,380 of JAANDH010001192.1, forward strand.
GAAAAATTTAAACAAAAATATAAATAATAATAACAAAAAATAATAACAATATATTTTTTTAATTTTTAATTTTGTTTAACAAAAAGTTTTTTTTTTTTCAGTATAAACTAAAGATATTTTAACGCACCAAAAATCGTGCGGCGCATATAACCAGGGACAGCATGTTGTTAAAGCCAATCTCTTGGCTCGCCTTGCTGACCCCGAACAAGCTTTGCCATGGATCTCTCATCCAATCTAAACTCTGAACCAAACCGATCTGATTCTAAACCCTGCCGTATGCTATGAAGCAGCTCCGGCCATCTTAGCCGGAAAAGGAAAAGAAGAAAGAGGAAGGAAAATGGTCGGAGATTTCACCGGAAAGAATTGGTGGCCTGTGGCTCGTACCTATAAGTAACAAGAACTGGGAGTTTCTTCCCTTCAGCAGGACTTCAAGATGTTGGTGTGGCTGAAAGTTGCGAAGATGATCCAGTCTGATCTCCACGAGGTCCGCGCCGGCAGCCACGGCTTCATCGATCTGGTGCAGCATCTTCTGCACAGAAGGTGCACACAGTGGAGCACAGAGAAGAGTGGCGTTCTCCGCCATTGCTCTCAAGAGATCAAGCTCTTTATTTCTTTCTCTAGTGAATCAAATAGAAGCTAAGAGATCGTCCAACTCCTGCCCTCTCAAGAGAAACTCCTTGTTTCTTTCTATGGTGAAGCAAGGAGAAAGGAACTAGAATTGGCGAAACTTACTGCATTAAATGGCAAAACTTAAGCATCTTTCACGTGTTTCAAAATACATTAGAAAATAAGCAAATCTTACAGAAAGCAAGCCTAGCCTTTTGATATTGAGGAGAAGACACCTAAGTTTTTCGTTGGTCAGCCACAAAGATCTATATAAGTATCTTTGCAACGGCGCGTATACATTTTTAGCAAACAAAGAATGTTGGATAACCAATTGAATACCATATGCACCCATTTGCAATATGGCGAGCTACCAAATATGAATTTATGAATAATAATTTTGTAGAAGTGAACTTGACAATTTAGTTATAATAACGATGAATTTGAACTTTACAGTAATTTTATCTTGGACACTTAAAGTCTTAGAATTGAAATAGCCGCTCGGTTCACCTACCAGCTGTCACAATATTTAGTTAAAATTTGTTTAAAGGATTCTTTTGAACGGGTGAAGATTTGATAGAGCTCTGACTACACAAAATTGAACTCGAACTCGACTCGTTTAATCCATTTAACTCGTTTAACTTATGTAAGCATCAACTTATTTAACTCATGTAAGCGTTTAACTCATGTAAGCGTCAACTCATGTAACTTGTAAAAATTTGTCTTTGCCCTAAAAGTTAAAACCAGATTCAGTGAACCAGTTTTAGTAATATTATATAGAGTGTCGGTTTGCGAGTTGAGTCGAGTATAAATAAGTCGAGTTCTTGAAGCTCAAACTCGACTCGTTTGTTGTTTCGAGTATCTTTGTAAGCTCGAACTCACCTTGTTTGTAAACGAGTCGGGCAAGAGCTGAGTTTTTTTTAGTGAGTGGCTCGTTCGTTGTGCAGCCATAATTCCCAGTATCCATTTGGTAAGCATGTTCACTAAAACATGGAAACAAGGGCAAATCTGGATTTTTTTTTCTTGTGGGTTGTTGGGGGTGGGTAGTGTGCTAAAAAAATTTATGAAAACTTTCCACTGAGGTCCCCAGTATATTTTTCAAAAATTTTTAGGTGCAAAATTAATTTGTTGAAAGTGTTAACAAATAAAGTTTTGCATTCCCTTCTCAAAGCGAAGGTCTAGAGTGGCACATAAAACTATGAGCTTTTACACCCCCAGGTTTTAATGGGAAAGCAAGAAGACAAGGTAAGCTAGATTCCACACTCAAAACTTAATTGACAGTTCATCCAAGAGGTTTGAAACTTAACAAGAAACAAGAACCTTTGCAAAATACAGATCACCAAGAGTTCCTTTCTAGTAAGACAAATAGAAGCAGCAGAGATTTAAATCAAAGGGGAATTGATGTGGGCACTTCTTCTAATCCTTGCTTAGCACAGCTTCTTCCATAATATGCATTGGTGCTGCATCAATCATGAGCAAATTGTCAGCAAGAGTTCAACTGAACTGAAGCATAATATGAAGAATTACAGAATTCATAGAGTTACCTTTAGATTCTAAGAATAGTGAGAATGCGAATGAGAAATGAAAGATGTTCTGAAATTTACCAGGAGAGCGGTTGGTGTAGAGTTCAATCTGTCCCTTTGCCTGTCTAAGAAACATCTCAACACCATCTGCAATAATAGCTCCTGCTTCCTTTGCATCAATCAGGAGTTGGGTATCTCTAGGAGTATAAATTGCATCAAATACCAATATGTAATGCTTCAAAGCATGCTGCAAAACCAGCACCGGTAGTATCAGCAGAAGAAAGAGAACAATATTTTTTGTTAAGGTTGGATGCGGGAGTCCCATTGTGTTTTCAGTACCAGAGGTTTCATGTTAAAGATGATAGGAAACTAAATTAGAATCAGTAATTGCAACAAGTAATATTCTAAGCAGCTGAATTTGAAGAGGTTTGTTAACAAGGATTAGAGAAGAAGACAAACCTTTGGAATTGGTGATACACCAGTATTTGGGTACATTCCTACAGATGTTGTGTTTGCAAGGATCATTCCTTCTTCTGGATGGAAGTCTTCTAGTTCAGACAGAGGGATCGCCTGACCACCAATGGCCTGTGCGAGCTTTTCAGCTCGTTCTACTCAATGAGAAGCAACAGTGGTTACATACATTTGCCTCATTATCAGAAAGTTTAAGAATAGTCAGATTATCAGCATGAAATTTGATTTTGCTGATGGGCAGACGGATGAATTTAAACTCAATAGATTTGAAACCATGAGCATCTCTGAGAATATGGAGTAAAGGGGAGGTATTCTCATAAGCACATCAAATTAGGACTGTCTGAATTGCATGGATCAAACATTCAAAGCTACATTAGGTAAACGATGATCTTTTCACTGAAACTCTTAAAACTTCTGGTTAGAATGCACTGTACCATAAGTGCGATTTGCAATGACCACCCTGGCTCCTTTCTCTTTGGCAATATAAGAAAGTGCTTTACCAGTTCCTCCAGCTCCCATGATAACAAAGAGTTTCCCAGCAACAGGTGAGCCACCAGGAATGTTTCCTTGAATATTTGCAGCTGGGTTGAATCACACCAAACATAATTATCAGGCAATGGAGTTAGCATTAGCTAAAGTATCAGATTAGGAAGTTTAATATGTGAAACCTCTTAGTGCCTCTTCAATTGCAGAGATGGCACCAATGTAATCAGTGTTGCAACCAATCAGTTTCCCATCACGTCTGATGGTCGTATTTACAGCCTCCATGGCCTACATCCCACATAATGCAGATGTAACCATTAACCAGATTTACTCTTCAAACTTTGACATGAAGAGAAAGAGTTCATCACTTTTGTGAGTATATAACAGAAAGCAACTCGCTGAGCTGAGAAATATTCTCCACCTATTACCTTAGCAATAGGATCAACTTCGTCACAAGATCTGCACATGATCTCCTTATGCGGAATTGTGCAACTGCAGCCCATTCATGCAATTAACAGGGGAAAAATGTAAAGACTTATTTTTTTGAGGGATGTCATCAGTATAGGTTGTAATTGTGTCAAAATTATTAAAGAATAGGACTGGAGCATGAAAAATGGTAAATTTGTATCACTTCAATATCCAGAAAACTTATTAAATATCCAGAAAACTTTAGAGTTTAGACACTTCAACAATAAATTATCCTTTTGATAACCACACTATCGTCAGAGAAGAACTACACCTGAATCCAGCAAAATCTGGCGACGAATATACGTTGAGGAAACTTGGAAGGTCATCCACCAAAAAATGCACAAAGACTGCATTAAGCCCCAAAAAGCTGAAAACTTTGTTGTACACAAATGGTGACTTGCTGTGGTAGACAGGATTCCCTATGAGGCCAAATATCTGGGTGTCGCTTCCCACCCTCCTAAAGTTATATGCATCGAGCATTTTTTTGATTGTTGGTTCTCCAATAGCTGATTCTATTCCACCATCAAGAGCTGCATAAGTAAGGTATCCTCCAAACTTTGAGGCAAACAATCTGGAGATCACACCCCTATCGCCCATAACCAGTCCTATGATTGGAACCTGGAGACAGAAGTTTGTGTTATTATTGCTCTATTATCATAGATCCTCTTACCAAAACCGAGTTTGGATAAAAAGGACTTCATGTCAAATGCTGTAACAATCACCTATGTAATTTCTCCACTTAAAGTTTAACTTCATTATATTTATAGTTAATTAATTCTGTACAAGTTCTGTAATTTGTCTGACAATGTTTCATTGAACAGTCTAATTTGCTAGGATTTGAAGATTGACGTGATATAGATCGTCATAGCCATCTCATATAAGAAGTAGCACAAAAAGCATGTGTACAGCACCTTGCAACTAGTGCATACTTGAAACACCCGAGACACATCTGTAATGTCTTTGGCAGTTGTTGCAATCTTAACTATATCAGCTCCAACAGATCGAATTTTTGCATCGAGGCTGGTCAGAATCTCAACAGAGGGAGTATTTTCGTAGTTATATGATGATACAATGACCTTCAGCATCTCTGGCCTCTTTTCAGAGATTGATTTTATGAATTCATCAGCTACCTGCAAAAAAGAGGAGAGACAACAAAAGGATCATATACGTTGTGCTACATCGATTAGATAACCTATTGATCCACGATCCTTCAATCACTAACATGCTACAAAATACAGAGGGTTATAACTGAATCATTCTACATAGTTTCACCAATTTGTTCTTTGTAGGTTGCTCAATACATGCTGACTTTCTTGGGAACTTCTTTAATAGTCAAGGGTGAGTGTTTCACAAGTAGTTCAGGAAATTACCTTAAGCTTCACATCGACATAGTCAGATCCTAGTTCAACAGCCAGACGAAGTGCATCCAGTCTTTTCTGTTCATCAATTTCAGTTCGACCACCATCCCATTTTGGTCTGGAATCAACAAATTTCTTAAAAAAGTCATTCGAGTTACATGGGGAAGGAAACCAGTCTGTTTCTAGTTACAGAGCTCCAGGACTTCACATAATATTGCACAGCATTATGAGAACAAGAACCCCATTGAAATGCCAATCTTTTAAAAGTTAAAATCAAAACACCACATCTGTGCTACTTCCTTTCAAGCTTTCTGTTGTTCATTTCTTTTTTAATCCATTTCTTTCTCTGTTTAGAACCAAAGAGTTGCAGCAGATAGTAGCTTAGCTTATGCTTTATGAGAAGCTACCTCAGAGTGCCATGATTGTGATACTTCAGAGACTAAGAAGCAAGTAAAAACATAAACAGCTTCTGAAACAAAGCCCACTAGCAGTAAAAAATTCTGTGAAGTTACAACTAAGGAAAATGTGATCCTCCGACTGTTTACCTGTATGTAACTATTGTCGGCAGCTTCTTCTCTCTCAACAGCACACCCAAGTCCTGGCGAGGCTGAAAATTCTTGAGGCAGTCCAACCTCAACTCCACAACATCAGCACCACTTGCCTTGGCCCTGTCTGCATCGAGCAGCATCTTTTCCACGGATGAAGCTACAAGAGGAACACATAGCAGAGCCATCTCTCCTCAACTCCAACTCCAAGTTCAGAAGCTACCTTGCTCTTTTCTTTCAGTGGAGAAGGACACCATAGAATTTTTCCAGTGGGCACACTGCATTTATATTTGCATGTACGAAGGACACCAATAATAGTTTCCATCTCCATTCAATTTGGTAAAAAAAAAGAAGGCAAAAATGGAACTTGGGAGAAGATCACAAATTACAGTGAGCATCATATGATTGTTATCTTATCAAACAAGAATAAACGGAGGGATAAGTGCAGAAAATTAAACATTTAATATGGTAAGTAGATCACATAATCAACGCTGATTTACTTGAGCCGGATCAGCAAGGCTGCCGACATATTTTGTTAACATTAGTTCGGACAAGCAACAGTTTGCAGATTTTCCACTGCCCAAAAAAGAGCAAGAACCTTTCCTCTATTCTGCTGCATCTGCATGCTGCCAAAAGTCTTGGGTTGCCTGGGGTTCAGAATGGTACCGATGCATCGTTCAACTAGGTAACGCTCCCGCAATGGAACAGGATTAACGAGAAATGAATTACAGCCATGCCAGGTCACGTGCCTGCTACGCCATGTGACTTGCTAAATCGTATGAGATGCATGAACCAAGAAAAGGACAAGCTGATCATTCATCCATCGCAGTCAGTGACGGAGCCATAAAATTTTCGGTTATTTTCGGTTGGAGACATTAATTTATCTTATTATTGCAATAGATTGAGTGCATGTATAGCTAAAAAGGCCTGAGTCTGATGTGGGCATCCTATGTAGCTAGGCCTAAGTCCAACAAATGATAAAATAAATTTTTTTACGAAGGTTTACACAAGCTAGGGTGGGCAGGTGCCCACACCAGCCCCATGGTTGCTCTGCTACTGATCTATCGGTTTTGTGCTCAATTCATGTGATTAAATATAAAAAAAAAAATTAGGACCGGTTTGGGTTGGCCCTGTCCTAATCTGATTTAATTTTGGGAGATCAGATTGGCCAAGGCAGCCATGTATTTTTAACCCTAAACTACAATTTTACATTCATCCTGTGATTTATATTTATCCCTAAAACATAATCTTATTAATCAGATTTCGAGTTTTTTTTTTGTGCGACAGGTTGTTGACCTCATGCTCACCCGAAATTGCATGACACCCTCATTGTTTTCTCTAAACTTATTATAAGTTGTTTAATTTTTGGATCTTGTAAGATAAAATTATTATAAGTTGCTTAATTTTTGGATCCTATAAAAAGTAAGTCTTGGGGTGTTGTCACACTGGTTGGCTGATAAAAAGCCAGTCAGCTAATAGATGCGCAACATGAACACTAACCCAAGCACCAACGCAGCCCTGGACTTCAGAAGCAAGGAGACTTCGGTCTTCATCCAAGCAGTGAAATTTCTTGATTATTTGTTGGTTAATTTAAAAACTTGGTTGGGAGGAGCTTTTTCAATTGCATTAATCAAAATGGAGCTTTGAAATCGAGTTTCTAGGGAGCTTTGGTTTTCGCTTGGGCACTACTGTTTCTCTCTCTCTCTCTCTCTCTCTCTCTCTCTCTCTCTGACCATTTATGTCAGGGACAAAAATCAAACTTCTTAAATTTTTGTTGAAAGCACCACAGACCATTGCTTTAGTAGCATTGCTGATGCTCATGTATCGACTATTTTTAGCAACATGTTCTTAATGTTTAGTTGTTCGGAAACATTTGACATGTCACAGATTTGAACTTATATATATATATGTATGTATATGTATGTATGTATTCAATGCAACATTGGGCCGCATGTTATGAGGGTCAAATGGAAGGAGTAATAAGAGAGAATTTTATACTGTTAAATTGTGGATATTGTCAGATAGATGAAAATAAAAACTTTATCGTTAAAAGCACCACAAATAGTTATTTAAAAATGCAATGAACTACCATAATAGAAAAATGACCATACGTTCATAAAAGTATCTGACTGATTTTAATTTATATATATATATATATATAACCTTGCAAAGTTGCAATGGACAATTATATTGCATCCAAGGTATGTTATTTTTGGACTCATAAACTTTTTTTTACTTGTCATATATAAATGATATTCCAGTCTTTGTCAAAATTTAGAAACTTTAATCTGACCCTTTCGTGAAAAATTTTCAATTCGGCCCCTATTTCTGCATGCCGTTTTATGGAAATGTAACTGTTCGTTTTTCTTGAGTTTCTAAAATCTTACTCAAAACCCATAGCTCAGCCTTGAGTCGAGATTGACTCAGTTCAAGGTTGAAAAGGCTTGAACTTTGCTCAGTTAAGCTAGAGCCCAGATTTTACTTGAGCTTATTCAAGACATTTATTAAAAAAAAAAAAAAATCATTGGAAAGAGACAACAAGTTACAAGGAAGCCCATTGAAACATTTTTTTTTTAATAATAATGTGAAAGGTCTTCAACATATTCTCTTACACAAGATTAAACCACTAACTCGAAGTCGACTCATTTATAAAACAAGTCAAGTTTAAGTTGAGCTTAGCTGAGCGAGTTCGAGTTGAAGACTCGAGCTTAAGTGGGTTCGATTCATTGAACGCTACTAAGAGTTGGTCTCTGATACGGGCCAGCCTGTTTTTGGCAGCACATCAGACCCTCCCTACCAGTCTCCCTCCAACAAATTTAAAGCACAACAAGAAAACGAAGAAAAAGAATTGTTTGTGTATCAATTTTCCTTTTTTTCCTTAAAAAAAAGTACTAAAAGTTTTTAGTGTCGGTGACTCGGCATCACTGATTATTCCTGCATTGTTTTCTAATGCAAGAAAGGAACGCCCTTTACCCTTTTTTTCATTTAAAGCATTTTTTTCATATTTTTTATTACCAACTGCTTGTATTCATTTTCTGATTTTGTTTGTTGCTTCTTTACTTATTTTTTTGATTTTTGTGTTATTAGTGTCTCACTTATTTTCATTTTTCTAAGGTTTAGGATTTTTTTAAAAATTTTAAAAAATTCTATATCCTTAGTAGCTCTTGCTCAAGTAAATATTAACAAATATACCAACAAAAGCTTCACCCACCTAGCCAGAGCTTACACCTAAAAACTTTCTACGTTGACTGACAGCCATCTGCACAATCCCAACTTGTTCAATAGAAAGAAGAAAGGTTGGTAGAAATATACTGTGTTATTCTATTTCTCAACTTTCAATTGCCTTCCTTTTTTTAGGGAGATTGGTTCATTTTTAGCATCCCGAAGAGAGAGGCAACTACCTCCACCATGAGCTCATCACCCCCAGAGTTCACAAAGCTTGCATCGGATCTATTATGGTATAGAGACGGTGGCTTCTTTGTTTAGGGCTTTGTTTTGAATCTTGATGTTCGATTTTGTGATTAATGAAATACATGTTTTGTCTTTCCGTGGTTTCAAAGAAGATTTACCATCTGCATTGCCTAGATTTTTGAGGGAAAACAACACTTTAGTCGGCGACTGATTACCTTGCTGGCTGTCTTTTTGTTTTTCAAATGGAACCGCTGGCCTTGGCCGATGGTTTGGGAGAGAAAGGGCGTAGGAGTTTAAACCTCCTTTTTTCCAGCTAAAAAAGAGGGCATCCAAACCCTCATTTTCTGCAATGACTTTGGCGCTTTTACGTGTCCCTGAATCCATGTTGCTATTTCCCTGAAAATTGCTCCTTCTTTGAAGCTGCTGCCAAGTCCATGTGTGTTTTATGATGTTGATTCATGGAAGGAACATTGTATGTTTTCTATGGATTTATGAAAAGACCATTGTATGTTTTATGACATCATCTACATCTATGCGATGAATATTTTTGAATTTATTTTTGAATTAAAAATATATAATACCAGTACCCCGTACGCACCCGTACTCGTACTAGATGGTAGCTGGTTAAGAGATCTATTGGGGCATTCATGCTTCAACTCAATAAGAGATTATTTCTCTCTCTAAATCAGTTCTTCACCAGTCACAGGAAATCTGACATTTCATTGTCCTTAGTCAAGAAATCAAATCTTCATAGGTGGCGATACGTTCAATTGGGTAACAGAATGAGGTGTGGGAAAGGGTTTCATTAGCCTGTGATTGCTGATGACAGAGGCGTAGAACATGTTAACTTTTGTGGTTAACATCTAAGGATCATAGGCTACGCCTTTATGTTTGTGCAATGATTCTCTCAGTTCTAATAAATATTTAAAGGAATTTGAGGAAGTATAAGAATCACAGATAGTTTGTCTTAAGCCCTCTTTGATATCAAGTTCAACCATTCCTCAAAGGAAAGCCGCTGCCGATGAAGAAATCAAGGACTAGTTCACCGACTGTTCAACAATGGTGATAAAGCCAAAGCCAATGTTGAGATGCTCACCTCTTCGGAGAGTATAATCAGTAAAATTTACTGTAATTCATCAGAGACATCTAGGTTTAACTGCAGAATGCAGGAAAGAATGCTAATAAGCTAGATTCCATCACGACAACGGAGAATTCATCTAAGAAGTTTTGACACAAAACAGAATTAAGAATTGCTGCCAAAATCTCATTATCGAGAGCGGAAGAGCTCAATACAAAGTTTACTAAGGAAGAATGCAAACACCAGAGATTTCTATGCATAAATTGAAAGGAAAATGGCTGAGAGCATTTCTTCTACTTCTTGCTTAGGACAGCTTCTCGCATAACGTCCACAGGTGCTGCATTAGCCGAAATGAAAAAATTGGTAAGGCATAAAGTGAAACAGCAGACAATGAAGAACAGAATTTATTCTCCCAGGCTGCTAGTTATTATGAGAATGAAAATGGGAAGGGACAGCTGAAGTTACCAGGAGAGCCATCGGTGTAGAGTTCAAACTGTCCCTTTGCTTGTCTAAGGAACATCTCAACACCACTAACAGGAATAGCTCCTGCCTCCTTTGCCTCAGTCAGGAGTCGGGTATCTATGGGAGTGTAAATGGCATCGAACACTAATCTGTAATGCTTTAAAGCACTCTGCAAAGCACAAGGATATCATTTGCAAGTTATTTTTACATGACTTATAACAAGAGAAAGTATGAGTTAGTAAGGAAACTTGGATACAGGCATCATCCTGTGGTCAATGACAGATGCTTCAGTTTACAAGTAACAAAAAATTACATTGCAATCAGGAAGCGTGATAATTGATATAACAAGCAACAGAATTTGAAGATACGGGTTCACATGGATTAGAAAAGAAGGCAAACCTTCGGAATTGGTGATACACCGGTCTTTGGCTGCATCCCTACTGGTGTTGTGTTTGCGAGGATCATTCCCTCTTCTGGATGGAAGTGCTCCAACTCAGAGAGGGGAATTACCTGACCACCAAGGGAATCTGCAATCTCTTTTGCTCGATCTAGTCAATAAAAAGAAACAGTGTTTAGTGTTGAACATAAGAAGATTTGGGATTTGCCTCACTCACATAAACATGAGCATATATGACAGTAATATAAACGATGATTTTCTTCAGAACTCTTGCAGAAGATTCATTGGTCAATTTGTCAAAGCATCATACCATAACTGCGATTGGAAATGGCCACCCTTGCTCCCTTTTCCTTGGCACCATAAGCAAGTGATTTTCCAGCTCCTCCAGCTCCAATAACGACAAACAGTTTGCCGGCAAGGGGTGAACCACCAGGAACATTTCCTTGAATATTTGCAGCTGTAATAGATCAAAGAAAACATAAAAATAATGAGGAATGTAGTCAGACTTTGCTAAGTACGTTCTCGTAATGTTCAGAATAAAGACCTCTCAGCGCATCTTCAATGGCAGAGATGGCACCAATATAATCAGTATTATAACCAAGGAGCTTTCCATCGCGTCTAATAATTGCATTTACAGCCCCAATATCCTGTAGAAAAAAACAAAGCAGATGTGGGTGAAACTAGAATTTTGCAAAGAAAGCGTTCACAACTTGGTAAGCATAAAGCAAGAGCATAATTTCGTTGAGCTTGTGAAGATAAAATATTTCCTGATTACCTTGGCAACAGGGTCGACTTCATCACAGCATTCGCACATAATCTCTTTATGTGGGATGGTGCAACTGCAGTGCATTTTTATTCATATTGTGTTAGAAAGTACAAGTAAGGATACGTTAGATAGAAAAAAGACATGATAGAACAGAAAGAAGTTACAAGATCTCTTTTTTGTTTGCAGAAGATTGTTTTTAATTGTGTTAAAAACATGTGCAACGATAGAAATGGAGAAAGAACATTCCGCTTTTCAACAGTCAACCACGAAAGATAGTAAAATGACTAAGAAAAACAACTTTAGTGCCTGCACAGAAATTGGTTATTTAATATAAGAACTAAGGGAAAACCATTTTGGATGTTTTCTTGGAAAAGAAATTTCGAATTCAAGTAGGGTTTTTATGGAGTTCTTAAATAGCCTTTCTTCCTATTGAAATCTCAGGAAAGGAGCAACCTTCATCCACATAATAAAAAATAGCAATCTAGGTAAGAATTAGACCTGAACCCAGCAAAGTCTGGAGACGAGTATACATCAACAAAATGTGGAAGGTCATCCACCAAGTAATGCACATAGACTGCATCAAGCCCCACAGAACTGAAGGCTTTGTTGTATAGTACTGGTCCTTTACTGTGGTAGACAGGCTTCCCAATGATGCCATATATCTGGGTTTCTCTTCCCACCTGCCTAAAGTTGTATACCTCCAGCAGATCTTTTATTGTTGGTTGCCCATCTGCAGATTCCTTTCCAGCCTCAAGACTTGCAAAAGTAAGGTAACCTCCAAATTTTGAGGCCAGCACTCTAGAGATGACACCTCTATCACCCATAACCAGTCCTATAATTGGAACCTGGAAAAGCAGTTTAGCTTTATTATTACTTTTCTCATAAGATGATAATTCTCATGAGAAGACTTCATCACTTCAAGAACTGGGCCAATATTAACTCTTGAAACTGGAACTAATACAGATCTACCATTCTTCAATTTGGTAATGTCTTCTTACTCCAAACATAAGAACATCTGGAAGCAAACTTGGAAATAGAACCTGAACCCTTCTTGTTATTTGAATTATGCATAAAAGAAACTAATTGAAAGTTTAGCTTGTTATAATTTTTTTATTCACTTACGTTCTACAAGTTCTGTAATTGGTCTAGCAATAGTGTGTTGAACTAAATAATCTAATTAGTTGGGTCTCAAAGATCAATATGACTCATCGTATGGAGTAACATCTGCATTTAGTATGAGAATGGTATAAGAAACAAGCATGTAAACTTTTTCACCTGGCAATGGGCCATGACACGAAACATATGTGACACATCTGTAATGTCCTTAGCAGTTGTTGCAATCTTAACTATACCAGCTCCAGTGGATTGGATTTTTGCGACCAGGTTAGTTAGGTCATCAATAGAAGGAGTGTTCTCGTAGTTATGGGATGATACTATGACCTTTGTCTTCTCAGGCTTCTTTCCTGAGATTGATTTCATGAACTCGTCAGCTGCCTGCAAAAATAGAAGGACAAAACTTAAGGATCATAACATTGCTTAGATGACCTGAACATACAGAAATTAACAAGCACGCAGTACTGAGAATTCTATCTGAATCACTTAATCGATTTATGCTTTTATAGCTTGTTTAACGATCTCCAACAAGTATAATCGATTTATTGTTAGCTTGTTTATCGATTTCCTCTTTTCACGATTGTGGGTATTGCAGAAGTATCTCAGGTAATGACCTTGAGTTCGACATCAACATAATCGGAACCAAGCTCAACAGCCAGACGGAGTGCATCTAATCTCTTCTGTTCATCGACTTCAACTTGGCCACCTTCCCACTTTGGCCTGAAATAAAAAAATTGAAAGTCGTCATCAGATACATGAGAGATAATTATGATGCATCTTAATACAGAAGGTTGGTTTTTTACAGAAGATAACTCAGTATGGTAGAATCCACTAACAAACTAAAGGTTGGTTTTTTACAGAAGATAACTCAGTCTGGTAGAATCCACTAACAAACTAAGGGGCAAAGGCTTACTTTAATTGAAATTTTTCATTCAGTTAGTGCATCTACTTGGATTAGATTCGATGGATGCCAAGGGACTTAGTACAAGCTTGCCCAGAAAACAGCCTCAGATTAATAGGTTGATGAACAGTACATAGTAGTAAAACTAAGTTAGTAGTAGTATTAACATGTTTTGATTATTGTATGATTTTGCTATTATTATAATTATCTCGCTAAGTCCAAAAAAAAATCGAATATGTCGAGAGTCTTGATATAATTTTTTATCAAGTACTTGAAACCCGAACCTCACTGTTCATTAGTCATTACGGCAAGGCTTTGATCTTGGTACGACAGTAGACCACACGATACCCCAAAAGAAAAAGTCATGATAAAAGGTCTCTGTTTATAAAGTAGACGCTATCTATTAAGGCTATAACTTGGACACATCACATCCATCAATCTCAAAACTTCAGACAAGAACATTTTCCTTTTCTTTTACAGTCTATTTCCTCCATAAAATCAGAGCAGCTACTGGAGAGATCAGCCTAGTTCATGCTTCATCAGTAAGAAAGCAACTACTTCAAAGTGCCACACTTTGCATGCTTCAGATATTAAGAAAAAGCCAAAACTTAAGAAACTTATGAAGAAGTACAATTTGCAGATAAAACAAGACTTCTGTCAAATTCCAACCAAAAGACTTCCATTCAGTGGCTTTTTACCTATATGTAACTATTGTTGGTAGCTTCTTCTCTCTCAACAACACTCCCAAATCCTGACGAGGCTGAAAGTTCTTGAGGAAGTCCAACCTCAACTCCACAACGTCTGCACCACTTGCCTTGGCTTTGTCTGCATCGAGCAGCATCTGATCCACAGATGAAGCTACTAGAGGAACACATAGCAGAGCCATCTCCCCTCAACTCCACCTCCAGGAGCAGAAGCTAACTCACACTTCTTTGGGCGGAGGCAGAACGGTACTAAACTTCAGCAACAATGGCTCCCATATTTATATTTGCGCAACAGAAACAAGATACCAATTTCCTTTCCCATTACCATTTAAATTGGAGAAAAGAAAAAACAGACACAAGAAAAATGTGTCCTGACAGAAGAATTGCAAGTTATACTGGGGAACATATGAATTTCCAATTCAACCAGACGTAATCTGACCGGTGATCTAACAAATTTGTTGAGATGGTTTGTGGAAAATGGTGCTACCAATTGGCCGTTGGACTTCATAGGAAAGGTAGATGCGTGCTAAGCCACCAGGAGCGTTAGTTGGCAGCTCCGGCAGTGCAAGGGTCTTGTGGGGTGGGTCAGCAGTGAGCAAGATGGGACCCATTTCTATTCTACTAAGATCTCTTTTATATATATATATATATATATATATATATATATATATATATATATATATATATATATATATATATATATAGAGAGAGAGAGAGAGAGAGAGAGAGAGAGAGTGAGGGAGAGAGATTTCAAGACAAAAGAGTGAGGAAGATTAATGGAGAGTCTTTCATTTTAAAGAGCTGAAACCTCCACCCAAATTGATGACTAGCTTTGGTGACTTGATGCATCATTGTTCCTGTACTTCAACTTACACAATAGTGGTTTCTTTTTTATAGCAATTGATAACCTGAAGATCCAAAACAAGAATTGGCACAGTTCAATTAGTTCAATTGGATAGAAAAGTTCTAATGATTCCATGCCCACACGTGACTTCACCCGATAGAGAGCTGCTAGATTGTGCTGGCAGAGATTGCCTGCTTGCATGGCAGGCAGGAAGGAGCGTGGTAGGTTCCTTCTCACCGCTACTTTCTAGGCAGATCTTAGATTTGCCCTAGAAGCACCTACGTCTCCGGAAGTCCGAAGTTGATAAAATCCAAGGTTGGATTTGAAATGTGAGGCTATCAAACCTATCAAATTATGGCATCAACATAAATAACAGTCCATTCCAAGAGGAGGAGAAGCATTTCGTCCTATGGCTTTAAAGGTTTAATATTAAAAGTCAATTTTTCAATGCCTTAGAATTTTTTGAAATTTTGAATGAGAAATTTAAGAAAGATGGTTGGACAAGTGGGATCAATTAGGTGAGGCTGAAACGCTACTGACCATCCTTTTTGCCTTTCACCAACTAAAGACTGTTAGGAAGACCAAATCAGTCAAAGGCGCCGATGCATGGTCGATGGCAAGACAATCACATCCTAGAAACCTTACCGCTATTGTTCTTATCCCAAGCATTGCAATGCTTGTGCATGCGTTAGGGAGGGAGAGAAAGTATGAGTTATAGAGAGAGAAAAAACAACAAAAAAAAGTACTGACTTTTATATGTATATGTGTAATTTCATAAAACCGTACTTTCATTGGTACAACACAATTATAAAAGGGGTACTTGGGGTACTTGGTATGCAAGTTGAAACATGGCAAGAGGGCAACATCTTGAAGCACCAAAAACATGTCATTTACCTTAAAAGAGATGCGGAGTTGGTTTGGGGCTTGGCTTTTATCTAAGTGGTAAGATGAAATATTCTTTTAGATCACCCACACACACACACACACACACACACACAGAGAGAGAGAGAGAGAGAGAGAGAGAGAGAGAGAGTACCCAAGGTATCGAATATAGCCTTATTTGCATCTACAAAAACTGCGAAGCAGTATAAATTTATCTCTAGTTACACATTCTACTTAATATTGAGAACGTGTTGAATTTGTAATTTGAAAGTTAGTGGAAATCACAGTATATCCTCCACACCCGGCTGAACTTCAAACGCATGAAATGCGTAAAATTGTGTGTGGTTTCGTGGTAAACTTGTCTCTTGTAGTACACTGGTAAAGATTTGCTCAGTGAAACACTATAAAGATCTACGATGAAATCAACTAATCATAAAACACAGGTAAAGTGATTTGCTGACTATTAAAAAGGCGCTTGATAAAAATAGTGTTTCAGAAAATCATTATCTTAGGACATATGTCCCAATAGAACCATATTTTTGTTTTAGGAAACATGGTAGGCTTATGGATATTATTCTTAGATTCAAGAATCAGAAGCACCTGTCGAATCTAATTATAAACGTATTCTAAAAGTCTGTTTCAACAACAAAATGTTCTTACTTTGAAATTGTCAAAGGATGAGAAATGTATAAATGTAATTTACGTATAATACACTTCAAAAGATGAGCATGATGGAAAACGAAGAATATTACTTCTTCGGAGAAATGGTTTTGTTTTGCTTTCTATAAAGCAAGACAATCAAAGCAAGGCGATTGCTCCCGATCATAGTCCTTCTCTTAGCATAATCGGCAGAATGTTGACCTACATATGGATTGGGAAATAATAAAAAGAAGAGAAGGTTGTGTAGACCAGAGGATCCATCTGATTAGTTCCCATTTTGTATGGCATTGTTTCAGACAGTCCCAAATTGTCCCCAACTTCGTTGGCAACAAACATCTGATCAGCATATGCACTATAAACTGAATGAGAGCAGAAGGAATACGATTATAAACAACCGTTTTTGTTGCCGTAGTCATTAAAAAAAAAGCATCATTAGAACTAAAGTTTTGGGGAGCTGTTCAAACCATAACACTACTCAGCTTCTCATAGCAGGCAAAGCTCACCCAATGCTTACCACTCGAGTCAAGTTCATTAAGTGGTGTGGTTCATCAATGGGTCTTCTTCTCAGAGGGTCTGCTCCTTACTACGGTGTCCTAACGCTTGGATCTCACCCCATTGTTACACATGAAGTGACCCTAAAAATGGACTGCTGAAAAGCATATTATTGGCATAAATCTGCTAAGCTTGCTTCCTGAAGTCAAATAGTGAGGATCAAACCACGTAGTCATGCAATTTTCAGAATCTTTAGTACTCGAAAGTATTTTAAAGTACTTGGTGTTTCTAAAAGATGTCATAATATCCGGTCAAAGCTGATTAAATATCTACTCCAGAAGCAAGACCTGGAAAAGAGAAGGGATACTAGAAACAGGTAGAACATGGACACTGCTTAGAAGCAACAACTGTTCACATGATCAGCATTTTATTCTCATCTTCAAGTTTTCCAACACGATGCTGCACCTTAGTTGAATTGTACTGCTCAGCGTTTAGGCCTGAAGGCCAATGACACCTGAAAAATGAATTATGGTAAGTTAGAAAATTATATGCAGCAACCAATAGCTTTGAGGAAGTTCCATAAATTTGACATGTATAGTAGCTTTCAGGAAGTCCCATAAATTTGACATCTATAGCGAACGTGTAAAAGAGAGCTTACCGCAAGCAACTCTTCCACCAGCATTGCCAGTAGTCTTGCTGAGCTCATGTCCACCTGAAAGCACGACAAGTTTCAAAGACAGATTAAAGTATTTGAAAATAATAGTTTCACTAGCAGTAAGGACCAACCAAGCCAGAAAATAAGTAATTCTCTGGAAAGACTAGTAGGAACTGCAAAGATACCAGGTGATATTAGATCATCTGGTAGTTACATGGATGAAGAACCACAATCATGCATCAAGAACTATTTACACCAATTATTTGAACGGTGATTCAGAAAACTAGGACCATATTCATGACAGGAGAAACTTGTGCAGAAACAGACAAAGAAAAGCCATTTTCCACTTATGTTGCAACACCCAAAATGCAGGGTTCCTTTTCAAGTATTAAGCTACAGGATTTATAAAGGAAAAAAATAAATTGAAGGAAACTCGCAAATCAGCAGCCGTGCAAGACTCTTGAATGAAATTTAGTCCAGATAAAGAAATGAGGAGAACCGGTTGCATATGATTGAGATACGTTGCAATATGCATCACATATTTACATGAATCAGATAAACAAGAACTTGACCGTGCAACCTAAGTACCATGATCAGAAGAACAGCTTGATAGGTAATCAAATTACTGGCAGTCAGTGACAACATTAGCGGCGGTTCCAATTTCCTAACTTTGAGCTAATGAACATACAAACGAAAGAAAGAAGTTACCCCTTCCAAGATCGTCGGGATCAGCATGTACTACAAGGGCCCTTCCGACAATTGAATTTGGTCCAGTTAGAGGAATCTGGAAAATTATTTGTATAGTGTTAAAAAGCTAAAAAATACTACAATAAGTCATACTCACCTTCCAACAAAAAAGCAATAATTTAACTGATCAAAATATTGTGATCAAGGAAACAAAAGAAAATAGGTAATCAAGTTACCTGATTGTCGGTTATGGCAACAGTAGCAGTACCTAGAAACACATTAAAAGGATCATATTAGTATACGCAAGGAAGACCATGACACTCAATGCTGGGAAATATTGTGTATGATGTCCAGGAACTGTGCTAGAAATTAAACTGGCAATGAATTGCAAAAGAAGAAACAGTCCAACATCCTAGCAAGAGAACCTGCAGAGCAAACTGTTCAACATCTACCATATAGATCGGCAGGCAAAGCTGAATAAGCTGAGCATATAATGCGTCGCTCTTTAGCTCTTTATCAAATAGCACAAAGTCCACACCATGAACTGTATTGTTGGATACACATAAATCCCAGCCACTTGTTAACCAAACTCAAGTAATACAATGAAAAGTTAACCAAGAGTTCATCAAGCTAAGAAGCCTCGATAAAATTTCAAAAGGATCAAATGATAGCCACGGACGAGAGGAAAGCAGGATAAAAAAAATTCTCAACTTAAAACTGAAAATTAATTAGGCAACAATTACCATCTTCGCCCACAGTAATGTTCCCGAGATCACCAGCATGGCGAATTTCGTCCTCAGGGGCACCATGCTCTTTGTTAACAGGATTAAAGTGTGGTCCTGATTGCCATGAAATGTTGAAACAACAAAAAGGAGGAGAATTAGAACAACAAAATTGAATCTTTCCATATTCCGATGCATATATACATCAAAATGAACACACTGTACCAGTTGACATGCAACCATTTGTTGTGTCACCAAGAGCATGGATATGGAAACCATGGAGTCCGGGCCGAAGGCCAGAGACGGTACCAGCTACGGTTGTTGGGCCTGTTTTATTCATGTAAAGAAATTTTCAATGCTTGATACGATCTCAATCACATCTCACATTAAAAAAATATCTAACGTCAAGAGCAAGACCAAGTTACCATCTCCCTCCTGAGCAAAGCAAATGGTGCCATTGACGCCCTCTTTGCTCCCCAAGACAACAACAGCCTTCACCATTGTTGGATGTGATCTGACCCATTTGTTGAAAAACAAATAATTAGTGAATCAGCATCGTATATTCTGAAAAATATTAAAAACCAATTCTCAGAAACATCAACCATCTTACAGAATGCCAATGCCAACAATGGTCACAGTCACAGATACTGTTTTTTTAGCATTTACCAAATGAGGATTTGTCATCAGCTTTTAAATTTTTATTTTCTCAAGAAAATCTCGAAAGTCCAAAAAATTTAAAAATATTCAACGAATAATAAAAAGTTTGCGAAATGAAAAGCTTTTTAGAGTCTCCATACAAAAAATTGACAAAGATTTGAAAGTTGAAACATTTTTTAAACTTTTAAAAGAAACAGAAAATGGAAAACAAGCTTTAGGGTACGTTGAAAGGTTCGAAAGTGGACTTTATTGTAGTATGGTGGTTGTGATACTTATTTTTGGGCGATATTTGCGAACGTCACGGTGTCAACGTTTTCTTCTTTTTTTGGCCATAACAAGGCAAAATTTTCACAGTATAGGCGATATTTGGGACAAATATTGGTGATATAACCAAAATATCGTGAAATTAGAGTGAATATCATGATATTTTTTAAATATACTAAAAAAAAATATCACGATGTGTCCATTTAAAACAACTTTTTGTGTATGTTTTGCGCGTATTCTTTTCCATTTTTGTTTCTTTTAGAAGTTCAAACATATTTTGAAACTCCATCATCACTTTCACAGAGAAATTAGTAAGAAACCCATGATGTCATACTTTTTCCATTATTATTTTGTTTATCTTTATAACTTTTGAATTTCACAATATTTTACCAAGAAAAAACATCTTGGACAATAAATATCGAGAATGATATTTGTGGCAACGATTTCAGCACAACCTAGGGATGTCAGTATCTACATCTGATTTATAAGTAGATCAAACAAAGTTGGCAATTTGCTGGCCACCCGTTTAATTTTTCGGAAAAAAGGATGCCCAATTTGTTGTCATTATCTGAAGAATCTTCAAGGAAGCCACTTAAACCCATAAATGACATCGTCGGAAGCATAATCCCATGTTCAGAAACAAGAGGTAAGCCGACATGACATGCAATTTTTATACGTTCCTCAACAACCGGCTCACCATTCTTCTTTTTCCCTTCTTTGTGTCTATATGTAAAGGACTTCTACTCAAAAGAGAAAAAATCCAAACCAAAGCCAGAAAAATGAGAATCAAGAAAATTGGGAGATTTGGTTTTCTATGAGTTCACTGTCAAAAAATAAAGTACAAATTATATCACTCCTACCAGTGAAGCTCACAAAGAATTCTAAAAAGCAAATTTGTTTACCAACTATGCGATTCATTTTTAGAGATGCTCACTATGAAAACCTTCATTTCCTGGAATACTAGATCAATCTGCGAGGATAAGTCAGTCGAATAGAACAAACAATCCATGCATACATGACAGGAACACATTCTTCAGATATTAGGCTTCAATTTATGTTTCTTATTTTCCACATGTTGACTGGAAGTTTGCACACTCAAATTGTTGAAACGGTTTCACAATTAAACGCATACAAACATATGACTCTCAATATTATCCAAATAAAGAGTCCAAAACTCCTCTTATGGAACACTACAAGACCACCCATGAGATGGCCCCAAAGGATCTACTGCAACTTGCATTAATAATTATTCATAATCAGCTTCAACCTCTGAACTGAAGGTATATAGAAACGGGAAAGAAATGGAAATTAAAGATACAATTGATATCTACCAGCTAAGAACAAGGATGCTGACGGTGAAAAGACTTGGATCATATCTTAGGAAGTAGTGAAACCTCCCGAAATCTGAAAAAACTTGGAGTCCCAGGACACGGGAACGAAATTTACAAGGATAGAAGTTCAGCCTATATCAAAGGAATAACCATCTTAACATGAAAGAGTGTATGGTTTCCAACTTTCCACCAAAATCAGCAAAGTGAACACTGGAATTGCGATCACAATGAAACACAAACATCTGAATAAGGAAGCAGAACCATCGTGACAAAATTATACACACACCATTTTCTCTACAGGGGAAAAGAAGGGAAGATCCAGAATCAAAACCATCAGAAACAGAAGAGAAGCACATAAGCACATGTGACTGAAGAGAGTCTTCACCAGCCATTTCCAAACATAAGAAGCATCCAACCGCCGTTTTTCTATCGAACTAGAAAGATTCCCAGATACCCACAAAACATTTCTCTGTTCCTTCACGTGTAGACCAATCCATCGATACATGATTGCGAAAAAAATCACAAAACGAAAGGAAGAAACAATCATGGATAGCATAAATCTATTGCCATAAGCAACGACTGGTGCCATCATCTGAATGTTAACAACAGCAATAGTGACTGTGATCGGTTGTTTTAGAAATCCCCCGACAACATTAACCACATGCTGGGTAAACGGAAAAACATAGTCGTAGATAATATAACACTGAAGTAGAACACCAAGAGGCAGAGACACTTACCACAGGACACCCCTGCTAAAAAATGAAGGAAGAAAGGAAGGAATCAGATGGTAGCTTCAACCCAACGCAGAGAGTGGAAGATGGGCAGCCAGAAACGACTCTCCCTGGCCCTGGTGTGTAGTTATATAGCCCAATGAGGCGCTCCCACCTACCACTATAAAACTAAATAAATATTTTTTTTCTTTTTTTTACATTTTACAGGAGGAAAAAAAATTTTAAGTCCTCGTTTCTTCATCATCCAAAGCTCCAATATACTTTTTCAGGACACGAGAAACTTCGAGATGGTGAACGGCCAAAAAGAGCAGTGCTACCTGTTGAAAAATTATTGTTTATTAAAATATCCGTTATTTATAATGCAGATTCAACCAATATCGGTTAAAATATTAGAGCCTTTTGTTTGGTTGCGCTCCCAAAAGCCAGGAAAAACTCTTCTTTTCTGACTTTTCCTTTTCTTGGGGAAGTATATAATTATTTATGCGGTAGAAAGCCCCTCCAACAATAGACGCAGGTGGAAAACATAAGGTGGAAAGTGACACTACAGAGCTACCATTTTGCTCTGTTTTACATTTTCATTATCATTGGTTTATTTTCAACCAAATGAATGCGCTGTTGCCTGTTGAGGCCTCTCCCCTTGTAAAAAACATTGGGAAAGGTTTATTTTGAAAGGGGAATCCTACTTCATGTTTCTAGAATGTCTTCAGATGCAGTTATCGAAGAGTTGCCTTGTTTGTTCTCAAAGGAAAACAATACATTTGTTCCATGATTTGCAGTTTAGGGATTCCGCTGTTTTAATTCTTTTGTAACCATATTTGGGTGTGCAATGTCGAACTTATCAAGGAAATGCTTCTAGCTTTTTTAAAATTATCTACAGCACACCCAAATGTTAATTTTGAAATGTTGGGTGCATGCACTTGTAAATCAATAAAAAACTAGGCATGTTTTGTAATTTCTTCACTGAGGTTTAGATCCAGCCTTAATTTTTTCAGGATTTGGGTAACGAGCTTGACATGAATAGTAGATCCACGTTAGCTGATGGGACAGGTACAACATTAATTGGTTGGGTTTGTTATGGAAGTCTCTTATAGCAAAGTAGTATCTTGAATTTTAAAAATGAAGACTTCTAATTACAGAATGATTTTAGGGAAGTGGAAGCCACCGAGAAAAAGGGCCAATGCCATCCGCTTTTCCCGTTATAGAACGATTTAAAACTACTAAATCTAAGCAATGAAATCTGAGAACTCATGAAACCTTTATGAGCAGCTCGTAATTGACAAAAGATTTACATTATATCGCATGGAAAGTGTCATCCAAGAGCTAGATGTCAGCTTGTAGTTGGTCTTTAAAAAACCACAGTTATTTACATTTGTAATGATGTTGCCATTTTGGAAGTCCAGTTTAACTTAAGGGTGCCTTCAGTTGTTAGCTTCGAAGTTTGATTGAGATCCAAAGTTTATGGAATGGTAAGTCTCAGACGTGCAAATTTCATAGCCAGATTTATGGGGAGGTCTTAGATCTGTGCAAGAGGGTTTTTCTCCATACAAACCTTAGAGGGAGGGAAAGAGAGTGAAACGAAACTAAGCAAGAAATAAAGAAATAAACGAAAACCCAAAACTTCTACCTGTGGCAATCGGGGGTTTGAGAAGGTGCGAAGTCGATCCGACATTGTAAGGATCGAGTTCGTTCAGAAGGGGGCAAGCCTGGCTTGAGCATCTCCTTGGGATCGCCTCGGCATTGATCGGTTTGAGTTTCTCAATTAGATGTCTCAGACAAGTTCTTCACTGCAAACATGGATCGCCTCGACTTCGCGGGGGTTTTGAATCTTGATTGAGGTACCCTTGGAGTTTTCCCCGGAGCCCGAGTTGAATTTGATCTTCGTGGTGGTAGAGTCATCTTGTAGTGCATCGGGTATGGAGGTAAGGTAAGGTTTTGCTCAAAATGTGGATCCACCAGCCACCACACGTCTTCCTGTCCAGAAGCTAACGTAGGAGGCAAAGAGGATGAGGCTGCATCGAAAGCATGAGAGCGGCAAAAATCACCAAGCGGAACCCTAGACGCTCCCGCGGTGGCACGAACAGAGGCTTGGGCCATAACAACGGGTTCTCTGCGCTGGACAGAGGAGGCGCCTGAGCAGACTACTACTGATAATCCTACTTGATATCACCCTGCTTGAAAATCTTTAACCAACGGATCGACCAGATGGATTAAACGCCTTTTTGCTAATGCAGAAAAGCATCAGGAACCAGTTTTCTTATGAAAGGAGACGATTTTTTGGGCCTGTCCTTGGACTATAATTTCACCCCAATAGAAATTGCTCGTTTCTGTAATTTTGTTAATAGGAACTACAACTAAGGGCTTGAAGCACACATTTGTCAGCTTGAGAAAAGAATGTTTTAACAGAAAGGATACTGTTCTTTGTCTTTCTGGTTAAGCAGAATTTTACAGCGAGTTTATATTTGACAGTTTCTATGAAACCAGTGACCGTTTTAGGGAAATCACGAAAATAGTTTCTTCCGACAATGGGCTAGAAAAGTAAAAATTCGCATGATATGATCTAAAATTCTGCATCCTCAGAAAAATCAACAGGAGATTCATGCGCTTGGCTAAGAGGTTAAGACCTGTAAGGTTCAGCTTCACATTCCAAACAGAGTAAGAGTTCACAGGAAGAATAGCAGAGTTGGTCGAACTGACGAACTAGTGAAACCTAATCATCAGTTCAAATTCCAGTAAGACTAGTGAAAACCTAATCATCAGTTCAAATTCCTGTAAGACTAGTGAAAACCTAATCATCAGTTCAAATTCCTGTAAGACTAGTGAAAACTTAATCATCAGTTCAAATTCCCGTAAAATGTAAATACTATTTCTCTAAACTACAAAAGGTAGCAATACTACACTATAGTTAGACGAGACAAGTGTATCATGAGTCCACCTAAATTATAAAACAACCTCAAACTGTGAGAGTAAAGGGAAGGGAGGAGCGTTTCGACCCTTATCCTGGATGGCTTCCACTCAACCGAACCTCTAGTTGTGATTTGAGCACACTTGATTCATGAGAAGCACCGACAGATTGTTCAACCTCGACCATACAAGCGTAAGAAACTATTTCTCTAGTTTCAGATCATTATCTCCAAAAAGTATTGGTTATTTTTACATCATGTGAACGTTATGCTCTCCAAAGTACAACATTGAGAAATATCCAGAAGGAAAAGCTCAATATTTCAGGAAGCATATTAACTTCCTTGTAAAGGGAAAATAGGCAAAAAGAATAGAAACATTGGAATTAGACGACAGCTCCACATAGTACAAAGCCAATTCTATGGCGTCATGCGTAAGGATGATGTCGGTGCCGGTCCTTCTCACGTGAAGAAGAATAACTATGGTAATCACCTCTATCTGCAAAGAGATTTGGAAGAAAAAGAAAATGGATTTATATGGAGCATTGACAGAATCCGTATGAAAAAGAAGGTTGCAATCAGAAAGAGAAAGAGAGATGCAACAATTGCATATGACATATACATACCCCTAGAAGAATGATGTCTTGGTTTCTCAGAGTGACCTGAATAATACAAAGAAAGACCATTATTGCCATTTCGAAGGAAATACACAAAGAAAGATCATCATTGGCATCTCGAGAGGACATATGCAAGACTTGGCAGCAAATAACACGGGAAAACAAAATTGAGAATTTGTACTTTTGACCTTCACCTGAATCTTTCCCCTTGTCCTTGCTCCGATGACGACTTCTCTCCCTGAGTTTGTCCCTGTCCCTTTCTGTCTCCTTCTCTCTGTCCCTCTCTCTATCACTCTCTCTTCCCCTCTCACGTTCCCGGGTCTTTGATCTTTCCTTGTCCCCCTCTTTATCCTTGCTCTTGTCCCCATTGGCATCCACTCGGTGATGAACCACTTTTGCTTTTCCAGAAACATCTTCATTCGCATCTCCTTCTTTTGGCACACTTGGAACTTCATCCTCACCCTTGCCCGACTCCTTCAGCAAGTCCAGAGCAACCTTAACAACATCCTTCGTACCAGCAGCATCTGTGTTAGGTGTCCCAGATTGAGTGGGAGTGTTGCTACCATTTGGTGTTGCCTAAGGAAAGGTTAGAGATCAATGTTTATATTAGAAGTTCCACAAACTATAAAATATCAACAGTGCGAACATGTCACACACACCAATAACTCACCTTTGGGATCGTGCTTTGAGACTCCTTTGCCTTACTGCACAATGTAAAAGAATCTGAATCTTTACATACAGGTATGTACTGTGCCTTGGGAAGAGAATAAAGATGGGCAAGGACCCTACACACTTCATCAATCTCAGTCTTTTCTGCACCAAAAATAGCCCACCATGGTGGATTTTCAGGAAGAGGGAGCTGGAACCGACGAGCAGCAGCATAGACAACCCCACAGGCCACAACTTCACTTTTGAAACGCACACATAATGTTGTGCGTAAGCTACCAGATAAGATAAACCCAAGAATGGTCAATAGAAACAACACAGCAACATCAGCTGATGACAGCAACCGCAATTACTATTAAACAAAAAATGGGAAAATAAGCCAGTAACACCAACATGATGAGTGCACGACATTTACTAACAAGTATAACCATCCAGAACAAGCATGACAAAATGTGGTTATGATGCAATAAATATGATAAGACTTCAACGAGTTACATTCTATTGAATGGTTGGATGATGACAGCTAAGGGTCATATTGCCCAGGAATGCATGGCAAAGACAACTTTAACCAAACAAAAGTGTGTCAATGATCACCAGCAGAATCAGACCAGAAGAACATTTTAGCTCCCTTGAAGACACCTCTGTCCCAACTCATGCATTTTCATCACGTGAAATGAGGGGTCCAATGGTGGAAACATCTCACAGCAGGATAGCTGAGTTCAAAAGAATTGGCCAGTGCTGCTACTTGGTCAAAGGAGGATAATGGATGACATTTTTACCCAAGGAAAGGAGCAGTCCAATTCAATAGACTAAGCCCAGTAACAGGACAGGTAGCTGCATTGGGGAAGAGAAAGTCCATTAAACATGCTAGTTAAAGGCATGTCTGTTTTTCCATGTGATTACTAAACTCACAGTTCCTATGATTTCTAATCAGATAACAGAAGAATCACATGCTACACCAACACAAGAATATAGCATGTTATTCTTAAACACTACAACTCAAAGTCAAGACTTTGATACCTGTGATAGCTGGCCATCGGTATTAGCCAGCAATCACAGCGGCACAGCCTAAGGAAACACACTGTGCTTCCTCAACCAATGAGCAAATCAAGCATACCTCTAGTTTAAGCCATGATGGTAGACAAGTGCCACCTTGCAACAAGAACAGAAGGTTAGGAAGTGAATAGTAAGGAGGGAAAGAGAGAAAAGTTATTTGAGCTATTAATGTAATGAACAAGAAGAGAACCAGAAGGCTCAGGAAATCAGAAGAGGAGAAAGTCGTCAAGGCATGTGACTGTAAGCAAAAAGAGGAACATGGACATGGGATGATCACGTGCTTTTGTGAAGCGAACCTTAGCATATTGATGTCAAACCATATCATATATATGAAGAGATTTGCATATGAGCAAATGCTGGAAAGGAAAAGAATGAATATGGCTAATGGCCATAATACAGATTGGAATCCAATACTTCTTTACTTCCACCTTGTTACTGAAACATTTCTCCTCAGCTCAACAAAAAAGCAACCTATATCAATAAGAAATTAAGAATAAATATTATTTGTTTATTAAAACATTAAAGAAATCCACATCAATTAAAAATAAATTTTTAAATAAAAAAATGGGGGGAAAATAAAATAAATGAGAAACTAATAACACAAACATCAAAAGATAAGTAGATTTGCAACAAATAAAAAATAGAAAATGAAAAAAAAAAACTGTTTGACATTAAAAAAACTGAAAAAAATGCCAAAAAAACACGTTAAAAACGTTTTTTTTCATTTTTAACGCTTTAAAAAAACATGTTTTTTTTTAGTTTTAAACGGCTAACTAATTTATGGAGTTTTTTCGAAGAAAAAAAACGTGTTTTCTGTGACTATGAATTTTTAAGTTATAAAAAGCCCCTCACACTTGACCACTAGACAAAGTTAGGAGTTAAAAAAAAAAAGAAAAAGAAAAAGAAAGAAAGTATCCATTTAAAGCTAGATTTCATGTGGAGATCAATTGTGGTTGAAGAAAGAGAGGGTTCCCTTTATTGTGCATGACAATCTATTTCTACTGTGAAAGGTACAAAATCTTTCATTTCTACAGTAAATTTTTATTGTTTTCTAAAGATATAGCTTCAAATGATTCCACATGGAAATGGTGCTTCTGGAGTGAATGCTGATAATTGGCTAACATTAGTTTGTAGTTTTGTAAGAAAGAGAATGCTGCAAAAATCTCTTGGCTAAAACACCATTTGACCAAGATGCATGAAAATGGCCTCATGCACCGCCTCACACTGCTAAGCAACCGCCAATAGTTGTGCAACGGCAATGTATGCAAATGATTAATGCTCTAAAAGCTAAGAAGTTAAGAAAAGGGATATTATCATATCAGACACTGAAATAGGTTATTGTGAGCCCCAAGAAATGAAGAATGAGGATGATATTAACATTCATACTTTTGATCCTAGTGATGTCAATATAAGATCAGTTGTGGCTAATTCAAGGGCAAAAGGAAAAACGTGATGCATGCAAAAGGTAGTTTTTCTAAAGGAAACAAAAAGAGGCAAAACATGTGATAAGTCTTGCAGTAGAGCACCCAGTGGCCGATAGAATGTTTTGCTGCAATCAAAAGTTTTTTCCTTATCATACTACCCCAGGTTCACAATATCAATTTTGGATAGCTATCCCTCCCAAACATTTGGTAGAACAAGCAAATAATTTAGTTGGGAGATATATCTACGATACATGTGTTCCATTTAATACGGCAAACTCATTTATTTTCAAGATATGTCAGATGCAATCACGTCGACAGGCCCTGGTTATAAATTTCCAAGTATTATCAGCTGAGAAGAAAAATTCTTAATGCAAATGTTAAAGAAGTAAGAATACATTGTGACGAATTGAGATTGAATTGGAAAAAAAAAAAATAAGAGCAGTATCATGGAAGATGGATGGACGGATATGAGGACAAGAACCTTGACTGATTTTGTGTATTGTCTTAAAGATATTCATCAACAACTACAATGGGCTTAAGTTTTTAACTTATGTTAGTATTTGATGTTCACATTTCATTGCTATAGGTTAACATTAACATTGTGGATGTACATAGTTATGCACATACATGAATGAATAGTGAACACATGAAAAGTTTGTGACTTTAGGGACACAAACTGTGTATATATTACATCTAATACTTTAGTTTTTGAACTGCACGCTAATGCCTGTTTGCTTGTTCTTGTCATCACATGACTCATGGGCAAGACTAGAGAACCTTAAAGACACAAATTGTTGTATATACTATATATTACAACCAACAGTCAGCCTTAAATTACATGCTAGTACATGTTTTCTTGTTCTTGCTATCACATGACACATGGGCAACATTGTGAAGTGTGTATTGCAGCCGGTAACGGTCGAGCCGCAGTAGGTAGTTATGCCATGTAATGTAAAGAAATCATAATTTTATTTTTTTGATGTAAAAAAAAAGTAAGAATATAAAAAGTAAAAAATTTCAGAAAAAATATATTTTGTACAAAAAACATGTGACACATAAATATATGAAGGAAGCTTTGTCAGTCTAACATGGGTAAGTCACTGAAATCATATCCCATAAAAAATAAGCTTAAAGTCTTATGTATCATGAACTAAACTTGTTCAATACAAGTGACCAATGAAAATATGATCATTTTTCATCTTTATTTTCATCTTCATTCCCATTGTTTGCTTCATAGTCAACATCATCTATAGGCTGTTCACCATCAACTTTCTCTATTCCTTCAATTTTGAACCACTCAAGATCTTCCTCTTAGAATATGTTATGGTTGTTCATCAACCCATGAATCCAGAAGATGAAGGTGCTAAAAGTTGATAGGATCAACTTTCTCTTTATGCTTTTTTTGTTGAATTGTTTTCTAATTGCTTACATAACTAAGTGAAAACTTGTTAATATTATATTACAAAAATGTGCATATTAATGGGTCAACTTATAAATCAAGTCTGTATTCGTTTATTATCTTTGTCTCAGTTGCGTATTATATCGAACATAAACAAGGACATTCAATTTTTTACATTCTAGTCTACTTCTTTTTCATGTCCATTTGCATTGGAAATCTAAATGGAGATTTTAATTGTACAACCTTTAAGGTTTGGGTAGTCACTCTCAAACTTATTCCACTACACATTTAAACACAAATAAAACCCCATGAAAATCAACAAATAAAATTACTAAATTACCATGAAAGGTGAAAAAATTTTGTGTATAATACCTCAATGCACTATTATTATCTTCCGAACGAGTGCACTTCTTCCTGTATTACATTTGACAATATTATATATTTTCATCTCAGGATGACTGGCATCTTGTATGTTAAGCTAGGCTCAATAGTTAATGTCTCAATGCAGTCTAATAATTCCTTGTTCATTTTATTGTCCATTTTAAATGTTGCAAAGTATCTTAATGTACGAAGGGCATGATGAAGTTGCCCAGTCCACCTCTCATCTATAGTTCTCCATATGGGCATGCATAACTTCTCATTTGCCTTGAAGATCTCTTGATAGCTTCTCTTGCTTTGGCCATAGCTTCATAGAAGTACCTCATGGCAGATCTATCTTCACTATGAACCAATCTTAGAACTTTAGCCTAGCTGATTTCAATAATTTGACACATGATTCCCAAAATTGACTGTTGAATGCAGCATCCACAGCTCTCTGGACTTTCTCTTATGAGCATTTTGATACATAGCCCATTCATTACTTGAGACCATCTGTCTCAAATTATTTCTCTGTTTCATTATGCTATACAATATTAAAATCTTTGTAATAAATCTATTTTGTTGTGGCCGGATTAGCTCGCCTTCATGTGTATATTTTTTTCACCAAATTTAATGTATAAGCATGATTATAAATGTATTCTATGATCTATTGATGTTGTTCGACAGTTAATTTCACCTTATTTATCTGACCAGGGTCTTCATGCATTAGTGCAATGAATAGCACATGAAGTTCAAAACAATGTTCCACACTCTGAAGCCAACATTCTACCTACAACTTTATAATTTGTTCTATTATCTGTGATGAACTGCATAGCATTTTTTAGTTTTTTGCAAAATCGCTAAAAACATGAGACAAAGCATCAAAGATCTTTGAAGTATCTGACAAATTAATATATTTCAAATCACCAAAGTATGTGTGTGTGGACAAGCCAAGACAAGAAAAGGCACTGATATATGAATTCCACAAGATCTCCCAAACATGTTGGTGAAGGCACCTTCTCGATGATAGGCATAGTTCCCAACAATATGCCAAACTAAACAGTAAGTCTCAAGCCTGACCAACGACATGTATATGCAGGTGAATGTAATGTTTGCAAACTCCAAATATCATTAGCAATTAATTATAGTCAAGCACTACCAAACATGAAACAAAAAACAATGGGACCTACATATACTCGGAAATATTAGTCAGATATCACTATTACATTCATTTACCTGTCATTGGCCAGATTCCATGCTTCCTGTCTCAGTTCTCTAGGAGCTCCAAGTGTTTCAAGATAAGAAGGTATGAACTTGTGAGGATGTTCAACATGACAGATGAAACCCATCTCTTTCAGTAAGTGGCGTTCTGTTCTGTTCAATTCCATTTTCAATTCAGCGTATTTCTGCCAAATACAAATAAAAAGGATTTAAGTTCCATAAACTACTGGCGAAGAATATCTTTTTACAGATAATTTGGAATTTTTATTGGCATTTGTAAGAGAGGCAAACGAGATGATATCAAAAGTTAAGCAAGTAAAAAGACAGAAGAAATATGCAGCCAACGTACCTTGGAATGTAGGTCGAAATACTCAATTGGTCGATTTTCTCTCCTATACTCCATGCGGTGAAACACCAAGAATATATACTTAGCTTTTCTAGGACTCTCTTCCAGCTTTGAGGCAAGCCAAACACAGCTTGCAGCAACTTTCTGCACATAAAGAAGTCATGTAGCATGAAAACTATTGGAAGTCACAAGAAATAGAAAAAAGGAAAAGAAGTGGCAGAGAACCCCTTATTGGTAGCAGTCTGTCATGCTTCTTGAACATATCACAAAGAGCTGCTTTAGACACTAAGATCCCTAGAAGGGGAACATTCAAATGAAATGCCCTGAACAAGAACCAAAAATATCAACAAAATACATTTAACTTGCTATCTCTGACAGACATAACCTTAAATTTTCTAATTTATCTGTCATAATCGGATTTTCATCATTTGCTGATGTATGTAATATGGACAGATGCCCGTACAAATCAATTCAAGCAACGGGAAAAAAAGGATTGATAACGTGATTTCTGCTGGAGGTGGAAATCGTGTAGGTGTAACAAGGCGACATGCTTAGCCTGCGTCGCTCATTAATTGCAGCATACCAGGTTAGACAGCTCAGCATTCGATCATGTCCTATATACACTACCTGTGCGACAGTTCTAGAAACTTATATTCTTCCAAAAGGATATAGAGAATCAAACTAGCAAAAAAATCAGCACAGAAATACTAACCTTGACATTGAAACGGGCAAAGGACTTCTTGCAGTAGAATCGATGGAAAAGAACTTGTCCTGTTGCCATAACCGCTTGAGGTCTATACCAATAACGTTCAAGGAATACAAGACGCGGATAAGCCACATCGCGTAAATTGACAAAAGAAATAGATAATTACTTCATGAAAAAAATGGAGGATACAGTCTAAGCAGTATGCCACTTTCTTGGATCAACTCACACCCATAAAGTCGAAGAGTCATTTCTGTTTCTTCATCAATGCCGTCCTTCCTCGAAGGTGAGTTATGTAGTTGTTCTTCCGTGACATAGAATGTATCAATTGCAGTGTAAATCATCTTGCGATCAAGTAGTCAACCCAGTTTCACCAAACCAACCAGCTACTGCGCCCACGTAGATCCAAACAAACACCAATAAAACGTCAATTTATGGAAACTTCCTATTCCAATTTGTTTTCGTAAAAACTCGTTTATGAAATTAGCTCTATCGTCTAACCCTACTGTCATACTGCACCCCATGAATGTGAATCACATAACAAGACCAATAACTCCAGTAATAAATAAGAAGACCAAATGGTCGAGGGTAAACTAAAAGCAAGAAACTCACCAAATAGACTCAGATGTCGTCACCTGTAAGCAGGAGAGCTAGGGAGTCGTCGGACAAGAAGCGCACCGCCGGAGCTGTCTAGGGTTGCAGACGGAGAGAGGGAGAGAAGGATAAAGCAGCGACAGACGACATGGGTGAGGGGGGAAGGGAGAGAGAAGGGAGCGAGCGAGAGTGGAAAGAGAGAGAGAGAGAGAGAGAGAGAGACAGACAAAGAGAGGGAGAGGGGAGAGAGAAGCGGAGGACGGTCGACGACCTGCGAGCGGAGTTCCGTGGCAAACCACGGGGCGCTGCGGAATGCTGCGGGATTAAATACCTTCGTTCCGCCTGTTTCACTTGTACCCGGTCCGACGTTTGTCTCGGCTTAGCGCAACAGAACAGCCTGTTCCGTCTCAGCCCCCAGG